>JAABNX020000044.1:17943711-17953840 GCA_015163995.2 Mormyrus lacerda | reverse complement strand
TGCATTAAGTTCACTTGTTAGGAATAAGCATTTTAGATACACACAATTATGAATTAAGATGGTAATTTTTGTGGTTATATAGGAACACCTGGGTAAATTGTATAATTTCAAAACTGGTAATTCCCATGTATAAATATTTTCTTGTGAAAGGCTATGTATTTATTTTGTCTGCAAACATTCTCTTGCTGTCAGTGATCTGTGACTGAAGCTCACTCCTTGTTGGGCTTACTGTGTATTTTGGATCTAATTAGATAATAGATACTGAAACACTGAACTTCCAGGGAACAAGAACAACCAGCCGGATTTCCCATGACACACAGTTCGAATGCCTGGCCAAATGAACGAGAAAGAACCACATCATTGTTGACCTGGCTGGTTAACACGCTGTACCTGTTACTTGATTGATGGCTATTACCGCTAGAGGATGGATTATTTACTAGTTACAACACAACTGGTCTTTAGCAGGCTTGACTTGTCTTTTGAGGGTGATGTGTATCTGTCACTTACATCCCACCTCCCTTCTGAAAGTCTGGAGGCTCCTGGTCAGAAACACTCCTCAGTAGGTTCTCTTCCCTTGGTTGCTGCAACTGGAAAAAAGGTTGAGTTCCCCATGACCACTGGGTGGCAGTATATCCATGGGGGTCCCTTGCTTGGTCTTGGAGGCCTTCCCAAAAGCACGGGCTGGAGCTGCTCTGGCTTACGATCTCACAGATGACTGCCCTTTGTATTCAGCGTCAGTGTGGGCGAAGACGACCATGTGATGGGGAGACAAGTCTTCTGCCTCATCCCCGGAGCTTCCTGGATGTCCACCAGGGGAGGGGAGAGAGATCTGACTGCTGGGGGTGAATGTGGTTTGGATTTCTCTGTCAGAGAAAAGACACAGAGTCAAAAAAATGCACAGGCCCTGATCCTGGAACAATGCTCTTTAGTAAAGAGGGAAGCGTCTCTCCCAGCTGTCGTCTGATTCACCTACATAGTTTGTTGCCTTTAAGATCCTCCTCTAGAACCTCAACAATGATGGCCAAGTCCTCCAGAACCTCTGAAGGAAGTTGATTCTGCAAAGTAATCATCAGATGTTTCACTGACAGATTTATTACTATGTTAATAGACTATGTTTATTCTATGTTATCTGTATTAGCAATCTGTTACATGCCTGGATTGTTTTTGCACAAATCCGTGTAGCCTTACAATTGGAAAAGATCTGTGGGATTCTTACCTGCCTCTTTTTTTGGGTACCTGAGGTAGTCACTCGTTTCCTCTCTCCT
Organism: Mormyrus lacerda; assembly: GCA_015163995.2. Taxonomy (NCBI): domain Eukaryota; kingdom Metazoa; phylum Chordata; class Actinopteri; order Osteoglossiformes; family Mormyridae; genus Mormyrus; species Mormyrus lacerda. The sequence continues at coordinate 17,952,575 of JAABNX020000044.1, read as the reverse complement.
GTCACAAAAGCAGTAAAGCAATAAAGAGTATTAAACACTATACGATGTCCCATCAGGTTATGCATTCTGCCTGAGGCGTTTCGTTCTATACCTGGATATCTCTGCAGGGAAACAAAGCTCAAAATTACAAACTTGACTGAACAATGGGGGGGGGGAAGGGGGGGTAGCAAATAAGATCTGAAAAACCTTGATGAAGAGGTTTGTACCTGAACTTCACTGGGATCAAAACCTTTGGACAGACGTAGTTGTCTAAGCATGTCCCTTACTGGCATTCGAACCTGCACCCCGAGGTGACCAGTAGCAGAAGTCCCATATAGTCGTTTAGATCCTTTGATTGTTCCCAGGAGACGAAGATTGAGAGTCATTTCAGGCAACTGGAGCACAGTCTGCCTTAGAGGCTTTAAGCAACAATTCATTAACACCAATCACAACATGCGTATCTGCTGCCCAAATAGTGACTTCAATCCAAAAGCTTCAAAAGCATGAAAAGAAGCTTGTTCTTCTGAGTTCAAGGACACGGATCATCCTTATTATTTTAGAGACTTTCACAAATTGAAATAATAGTTATACGGTGCTACAAAGCATTATTAGTACTTATACGTATTTCAAACAAATTCTCCAGGACAAACTTTGTTTTAGCCTTCAGGTGCAGCATGACCTACTAGAAAGTCTGCCCTGGTAAGTATCCATCTGTTTCCATTGGCCGCTTATCATGCTAGTGCACATTAGTGCCTGATTCGCCTCCCCAGTCTCATGCAATGTCCTCACCTACACGTGCAAAGGCCAGTTCTGAGCCCTCAGTTTACACAGATTGTATTCTTTTTCGTTCTACGGCAGGATTACCACAGACAAAACCAACATGCCACCAGTAGGAAAAGTTTCAATTTTCCCTGCTGGTATTTATTCTGAACTGTTTAACCAGTATTTTTTCCTGTTCGGCTTCAGTTTACGTGGTACTCTTGATTCGTACCTCTGTCCGTTTTTGGCCTCAGCTGGGTCGGGTGTCTTTCATGATCACTGGCTCGTTCCCAGTGGAATCCAGTAACCTGGTTTCCCTCGTGGCGGCGGAGCATCCCTGCGTGTCACTGCAGCAGTGCGTAGATGTGTGGCTGGAAACTCGAGGACGGTGCCTGCTGTGTGAGATGTAGCTTTTTATACATTTATCCAGCCTGTCAGTCAGAACCTGCAGGTGCCAAGTCCCAGTAATAGACGAGGTTTATTTTTTTAGGAGAGTGTGGGCAAAGATCCTTGGAGGGGGGAAGAGGATAAACACCACGCCCCTTTTGGACAAGTGTTTAACTTGCCTCTGTATATTTTGCAATACCGCATAATTACTATACAATTTATAACACGTAAAAGTGGATGACAGAACAACAGTCGTTGGAAGATATATATCCCGATTATTCCATTCCGTGATAAATAACCAATTAGCTGACAAGTGCCGGAATTGAAATGTCAGCTCAGTGGGACGTCATTCACTCCTATCTGTAACTGTCATCTGTAATCACAAACACGCTTCGCATCCTCGCAAGCATCCGGGCCATTCCTGCAGAATCATGCCGTACCGCACTGACAAGTTTGTTCGTTTATGGACGGGCGGATTAAGGCATAGGCTGTCCTAGGCTACGGCCCGAGCAGCATCACGGCCCGCTTTGCCTCGGGGACTGTATTACACCTGGCTGATTGATCCGCCGGTGTGATAATTCCCCAACCATCTGCAAATCTTCACCAACAGCTCCTCCCCCCTTCTTAATTTCCATTGCTGGCACCCTGTGTGTGGATTACTGATGTCGCATTGTGTTCTCTTTCAGCCCCAAAATAACTCAAGCCTTCATAGTATTGCACCCCCCCACAATAAAATTAACCTGCCCCTGCTTACAAAGGTGTCATCTCAGTGCTTACACCACCAATATGAATAGTATAGTGATGTTAATGTACACCGATCAGCCACGACACTAAATCCACTGACTTGTTAAGTAAATAAAATTGATTATCTGGTTACATTGTCAAGGTGGTGTCAGACAAAAAAAAAAGAAATAAAACTGTAGCATATAAATGGAGAATAAAAAGAAAATTTTATTATTACACTCTCACCCTATAACCCTAACAAACTTACTAGTGTGATACTAGCATGTTTCATTACATGTATATTATATTCATGAAGAGATTCAATAACTGCGTACTTTTATCTTTTTCACATCTCTCCTCTTTCCTCTTTTTTCCAGGCTGGGCGGCTGATGGCTTAGACCTTTTCTTATCCATTTCTGTTAATTTGACACTTATCAATACATTACCCACCGTCAGCACTGTCAACCAAGAGTCCGGACTAAATATATTCACGTTGGTGGCGTGCAGACTGGCTTTATATCTTAACAATTTGGCACAACCCAGAAAAAATGCAACACTATGTCTGTGAAACTATATTTTGACAGTATTATGAATGAATTGTGGTTCATTTGGTAGCAATTTGTTGTGTCGCTGATTTTACTAATTGTATTAGTACTGTACAAAGTTACAGGTTCGCTATTTGATAAATTCCCCAGCTCTCCCTACCTTGGGCTACCAGTGGGGTGACCTGAGGTCAGCCCAGCCCTCCCCCCTCCCCATCTCCTACATCTGAGTGGTAGCATGCCTAGTTGATAAACTAGAACCAGCGTACCCACTTCGACAAGGCCGACTGATCCACACAGTGACCCGATATCATTGATGTGACATGCGAATGATAAAAATCTGATTCAGAAATCTCACCATATCTATTATGCTTTTTCATGTGGGTGACCCGTGCCACCCTGGCGAGATGCCATCCTGGGTGGCTGCCCTTGTCACCCATACCTAAATCTGCCAGCGCTACCAAAATTGGTCCAAGGAAGGCCAGCTGGTGAACCAGTGACAGGGTCATGGGTGCCCAAGGCTGATTGATGTATGTCTGAAGAGAAGGCAAGTCTGTCTGATCCAATCCCACAAGAGAGCTACTGTAGCACAAACTGCTGAAAGAGTTCATGCTGGCTGTGACAGAAAGGTGTCAGGACACAGTGCACCAGAGCTTTCCGCATATGGGGCAGCATTACCACAGACTGGTCAGAGTGTCCATGCGACCCCTGTGCAAAAGCACCCACAATGGGCACATCAGCATCAGGACTGGACCATGGAGCAATGGAAGAAGGTGGCCTGGTCTGATGAGTCATGTTTTCTGTTACATCATGCGGACGGCCAGGTGCATGTGCGTCGTTTACCTGGGGAAGAGATGGCACTGGGAAGCACTATGGGAAGAAGGCAAGCTGGAGGAGGCAGTGTGACGCTCTGGGCAACATTCTGCTGGGAAACCTTGAGTCCTGGGATTCATGTGGATCTTGCTTTGACACGTACCACCTACCTAAACATCGTCGCAGACCAAGTAGACGGCCTCTTTCAGCAGTATAATGCATCCTGGCACACTGTAAAAATTGTTCAAGAATGGTTTCAGGAACATGAAAAAGAGTTCAAGGTGTTGACCTGCTCTCCAGATTCCCCAGATCTCAATCCAAGCAAGCATCTGTGGGATGTGCTGGACAAACAAGTCGGATCCAGGGAGGCCCCACCTTGCAACTTACGGGACATAAAGGACTGGCTGCTTAACATGTCGGTGCGAGATACCACAGGACACCTACAGAGGTCTTGTGGAGTCCATGACTTGATGAGTCAGAGCTGTTTTGACAGCATGAGGGGCACCTAGACAATATTAGGCAAGTGGTTTTAATATTATGATTCATTGCTGTACCTCTCAAATGGTATTTTTAATGGTTGCGACCCTATAGTTTTAAAATAAAACATTAAGTATGCACTTAAATATATTTCACTTAAAGTGTCGCATAAGCGATATCATAGAAAATTCTTTTTCCTGATAACATTAGTAATGAAAGCACAAGCTCGTGCAGAGACACAGGAGTGGCCAACGTCATGAGTGCGATTTTTGTGTTCATCTTCAGTCCGCCACTAGAGGGAACCAATGCTCAATTCATCACGAAACGGCAATGTCCTGTGTGTATGGCTTTTCTGCTGCTCAGGTAGGGTTCTGTAACAGGGACACCTGGTCATCACACCCACAGAAACCATGATGATGTCACATCCACAGGCATCCGTATGCAGTCGGTCCCTCATTTGCTGCTATAACAGCTGCCACTCTTCTGGGAAGGTTATCCCCAAGACCTTGAAGTGTGTCCATTCGTCCAGAAGAGCATTTGTGAGGTCAGGTACTGACGCTGGATGTGAAGGCCTGGTCTGTAAGAGATCCCAACTGGAGCTACGGGGTCTAGGCCAACCTATGGAAAAATGCCCCATACCATTATCCCTCCTCCACCAAACTTTACATTTGGCACAATGCAATCAGGCAGGTAACGTTCTCCATTACAGTGCCAGACAGAGAACCATGATTTATCACTCCACAGAACACATTTCCACTGCTCCAGTGTCCAGTGACAGTGTGCTTTACACCACTGCATCTGACCCTTCGGCATTGCGCTTGACGAGGTGAAGCTTGCATGCAGCTGTCTAGCCATAGAAGCCCATTCCATGAAGCTCCCAAAACACAGTTTTTGTACTGGGGTTAATGCCAGAGGAAGTTTGGAACTGTGCAGTGATTGAGTAAACAGAGCGTTGGCGACTCATATGCACCGTGCACCTCAGCGCTCAGCGACCGTCCTCTGTTACTTCACACAGCCTACCACTTCATAGCTGAGTTTCTGTTCTTCCTAAGTGCCTCCACTTTGCAATAATACCACTCACAGTTGATCGTGGAATATCTAGCAGGGAAGAAATTCCACAAACTGACTTATAGCAAAAGGTGGCATCATATGACAGAACCATGCTTGAATTCACTGAGCTCTTCAGAATGACCCGTTCTTTCACAAATATTTGTAAACCTGACTGCATGCCTACGTGCTTGATTTTATACATCTGTGGTAATGACGCTGAATGAAACAGCTGAATTTAATGACTGAGAGGTGTGTCCCAATACTTTTGTCTATATAGTGTAGCTTCTAAATTTTGCTTTTGAATTATTAATAGATACCAGGTGTTTTGTTTTACTGGGTCATGGTATGAGCTTGAACCCCATCCCAGAAATCACTAGGAACGTTGCAGAGCTATATATCCTGGACAGGGTGTCTGTATCTGTCAAAGCCAAACACACATACTGGTCTGGATAAGCTGCATAGAAAAAACAGCAGGTTAAAACTTGGGACGGGCCGATCCAAATTTTTTCACACATCTGACGATACCGATACAATAAGTGTGTTTAATATTTTGATATAATAAATATATGTTTATACTTTAACATTTATTTTGAAACTAATACAGATGAAAAAATGTATGCCAAAAAATCTTGAATTAGGCTACTATATAAACATACATAACGTACTGTTCCACCTCGCTTGTGCATCTTTTTTTAAGCGTTTTAAGAGTCATTTGCAGTTCAATCTGAATATCTTCCAGGAGAGTATGTGCAAGTGGCGAAAGCTTAAAATGCCCCACAAATTTTCTCCCACTGCCAACTACGTCACTTGCACTTCGTTGCGACAGCAGGCACTTCTGTATCACAAGCTCAAGCTAGCGACCCCCAAATCACCCATTGCATTTCTCATATCACCCGCGTTGTCTCCCACAGTTGCGCGCACTTTGTTTGGCGGGATTTTCCACTAAACGTTACTCCCACCTCTCAAAAAACGCTCTGCTACAAGTTGCTTTTAAAAGCGTAAAACACTTCCAGACAGGCACCCTCTTATGTGCTATTTTTTGCGCTTCCCCAGCTGCGATTGCGCATGACGTCACAACATGCGGAAGTCACTGCGCTCGCACCCGCTGAATGGCAAGCGGAGTGAGTGGCAGCGTGAGCGTTCAGCTTGAATGCGTGAAAATATCTGAAATGTGAAAGAGCTGTCGTGCAATTGATTGGAGAAGTAGATATAACACGAAATTGGAGCTATCTGTTTAGAGACTGCCAAAAACTAAATAAGTAAGTATCGGACGCGTATCGGTCATGAATATACCTAATCCGACAAGTATGTCTGGATCGGCGCCGATACCGATCTAATACCGGATCGGTGCGTCTCTATTTAACACCATATATTGCATTGTGTATAGAAACAGGTCTAAATCTGTCCTTCTGTTGACATTTTGTCTCAAAATAATGTGATGTCTTTGATTATTTTGACATTTAAAAAAATTCTCTATGTATAGACTTAATTTTGTTACATGGAAATTAGGTTAATATTGTTAATATTGACTTTATTCAGATTTCCCCTTAGAGTAATTGCACACAAAGTAACTATCAGACAAACAGCATGCTTATTAAATACCGTTAAAAACTACAGCATTTATTTGCTTTCCCTAAATTAATTATAAAACATACAATAGATATAATATGGATAATTGTTACAGTGCATTTTACCTAAATTTTAAAGACTTGCATGATAATGAAAGAAAAGAAACATTAATAACACAATTACGAAACAATGGAACCCGGAGCTGTCTTGTTTTTAGGCATATTCTGCTGTTCAAATGAACTAATCACTATCAAGGGATAAAAATCTGTTTGAATTACATTCGTCTCTATAAATTAAATTTGAGCTGCACTTAAGTAAGAAAGTTACAAGTACTTTTCACAATCAATTAATGTGAAAATATTTTTAAAATACATACAATACGTATGCAGAGCATGACAATTAGCACTTTGGTCGACAATCATCAATAATTAGTCTTTACAAATGTACTGGAAATTAGGTAGGATACAAATACACTACAAAAATTAACCAAATTAATCTTAAACAACAACAACATATAGACACACGTCCACAATCGCTTCAATACAAGAAGTAATGGCTTTGCTGTAAAAATAATGTACAGCATAATTCCTTCAGTTGGAAAAAGGGGCGGATGTCATGGCTTCAGGACGAGGATCAAATGAAAAAGTCAGAAATGTCTCTTGTGAATGAGTGTCCTTGGTGAAGGGGCTCATTTAAGGATTAGCCGGCCTCAGACTTTCAGTAGGCTCTCCGGATATCATAAGGTGACCATGAGCCAGCGTCATCCTTCGACCAGGAGGGGGCGTCACTGAGCACTGGTCCATGCTCTGACTCCTCAGAAGACAAAGGGGCTATTTTAGATGCCAGGTCACCAGGGGTGCCCATGTAGGGGGAGCACGTGTAGCCAGAAGTAGGTGGGTACAGGGTTGGGTAGTGCACCTCCTCTAGCGAGTGCAGGTAGGGCTGGGACCCGGGGGTGGGAGGCCCCCGGTTAGAGGCTCGGTAGTGTACCGGGCTTCCGGAATCCGGGCCGGACAGTGAGGACGGGGCCACCACGGGGGCCAGACTGTCGGAGCACAGCCCCTCGGCCTGACTCACGGTGTCTGCCGCAGTCTGCTCCCACGTGTCTCTCTGCAGGCAAAACGTGACGGTAGTAAATGATACAGACAGCAGTCTGAGCATATCTCTGCTTCGGAAGCGGATGGGAACACAAATTCGTTAATCCTGATTGGACAGTATCTTGCGTTCTGTTTTTTTGCTAACTATCTTTTCCTAGGGCTGTAGCATGACTGGGTGCAGGAGAATTCCAAAAAAAAAAAAACGGAATTCGTTCTGAGGATTTTTGAATCGGTGGAGTGGTAGCTTGTGGATGGGACTCATGCTGCACTGATGTGGAAATTCTGTCTAATAGTACCCATAGCTGGCTCCGAGCATCAGAAATCTGTAGTGAAGTAATGCCAGTCGCATCCTAAGCTGTTGTGAATGTTGGTAGCAACCTCATCATATAATGGAAGCAGTTAGACGTCAGAGAAGCAGAGCCGACTTGGGAGCCTAGAGCAAGGTTCTAAGTGGTAAACAAGCCAATGAAGACCCTTCTGCTCAGCTATGGAAAACGACTGATTGTTCAATTTGATCGTCTCCATTACTTCAGAAGTTCTGTCTTTGGCTTCGGTGCTGCTAACTTTGAATATTGGCTTTATCGGCAATATTGACCAAGATTGTCACCTCGAACCGACGACATCGTCTTGATTTTTGACGAACGTTGGCTGATACTGATACGTTAGCCGCTATACCGTACATCTCTAACTCTTACCAGGAGGAAGTGAGAGGAGTCTCCGGGAAAAGGTGGAAGTATGGAAGGCAACGCTGAGCTGGGGAAGAGGGACCCCCCCCCGGGGGTGAAGGCCGTGTTCCGGAACTCCCCGAAGGGCTCAGTGTAGTAGCCATCTATGAGGGAAGAATAGCCCGTCACGGAGGAGGTGTCGCAGGACAGCGGCTTGCCCCCCAAGGGCGAGGAGTAGGCCTCTGCTGGAAACTGTTTGCTTGGATGGCAGATCTCCGCGTCGGCCATGAAGGGTCTTCTCATGCCGTAGTAACCAGGAAGCACGTGGGAGCCTGCACCGGGAAATGAGAAACACAAAGCCAGGCTTTCAGGTTGGCTGACAGTTATTTTCTTTTCCTTAATCTCTCTGTGGCATGGCGGGCACCACTGGCTCTGCAGCGAGCGGGGAGCCGGGGCGGGAGTGCCCGCTGAGAAGGCTTAAATCAGGCACCGAGAGATATCTGCTCTTATTCCCCTGAAACGAGATGGACTCCTTAAAGGCAAATATTAGCATTCTTTGCTAAGCTAAATGTTTTGCATTTCTCACAGTTTCTCCGTTTGCTTACTATGACCGTACGTAGTTTGGGGGTAATCGGTAAGGTTTGTGTTGTCATTTCACTGGTGTGCATGTCAGGACCTCACCTGAAACTGGGACGAAGGCCGGTTGGGAAGGACTCGATCCGCCCTGCAGAGAGAAGAAAGGGTCATTAGATCGCTGCTCCATACTGCCCCCTAGCTGCGGCTCCATACTGCCCCCTAGCTGC
>JAABNX020000044.1:17917684-17936594 GCA_015163995.2 Mormyrus lacerda | reverse complement strand
AAGCATGGAAAGTCTCCAGGTTACGAACGAGATCCGTTAAATAAGTCTGACTCTAAGTCGAATTTGTAGCAAGTCGGAAAAATAATAATACAGTACAGTATGTGGTACTAATAACAGTAACTACATAAGGTACTGTACTGTACCTCGAACGGCTGAAGCTGCGCGATGTTTTCACAAGCGTAACAAAGTAGTGCGCCTTCGCTATTAGGAACCACAGTATTTATCCAGAATATTTAATATAATAGGCTGCATGGCACTTCCTTCGTAAGTATGAGTTGTTCGTAAGTCGGACGTTCATTACTCGGGAAATACCTTGTACATGCTTCTACGATTGACGAAAGTGCAGCAACCTGTTATATGCTGCATTTCCGGTGAATGACTTTAGGCCTGTATTTACCCTAATTAGGCGTTTATCTTAATGAATATTCAGATACACATTTTAAATGGGCTTTAACACTGTGACTGCTTTTCTTTGGTCGTAAATAAGATGACAATATGCTTCACTCTTTAAGCACGGAAATGGAAACCGTCGAAAAATCAGATCGAAAACAATCGCAGTGCCGATAAAATGCAATCAAATCGTGTCGCTTTTCCTGGTAAATTTTCACAGAAAACCCGAATGAGACATGAACGGAACCTATAACGCAAATTGTAGTTCCTATATATAACACTCATTAACCCGATGTGCCATTGAGTGCCAATGCTAAGTCTTAAGTGATAAAAAGTACAGTTACGCCTTAATTGATCAATTTCTACGTTATTTGAGGTTTGTTAATCGGTTTAAAATAATTAGAACAGAAAACAGGACCGAATCATCCTAAAGTCAATGTCATTTATAATTTCACTATAGATTGAAATAAAATCTTCAGTTTTCTGCAGGAAATGAGAGAAATGCTCGTATATACAAAGGAGTACATGTGCCACTGAGTGCCAATGCTAAACCTCGGTCCTTGGAGAATACAGTAAATCCTTCATTACTATCCGTTTTTCCAACGAAGAAACAAACTGAAAGGCAACGTCACATTCGGACGCTGAAAATATTACCGATGACACCCATATGACGATTAATTAATTCCTAGTACAAGCAAAGTAAAAGGGAGCAAACCCACCATATCCAAAGTCAAATTAAGCTAGTAATGATTAGAATCAAGACAAAGAATCTCTTTGATGTCGGATAAATAAGAATATTTCAATAAAATCCATTACTCTTTAGAAATACGTTTACAGAGTTTCCTGATTTAGACTTGTATTGTATTTAGCATCTACAAGTCAAAATCTCCAGCAATTATTTCAAGATTGTTGTCATCACAGAAAAAAGATTCCTAATCCTAATATAAGATTAAATTCACATATATCTTTGTCATTACCATACCAGAAAACATTTCTCTTCACAAAAGGGGTACCCGTCTGTCAAAGCACAGTACAAACGAGTTAACGCTCTCATCATCATCGTCATCATCATCATCATCAGCGTCATCATCATGAGCAATTATTATTATTATTATTATTATTAAAATTTAAGAACTTATCTATTTTATACAAAACATTTTAAATGAAACTACATATTTGCACACCTGATGTAGTATATTAAAAGTTACATTCAAAGTTCACCCGTTTTCAGCATCTTATCCTGTTGAGGGTCTTCGGGGGCGGGGACAGCTACCCCGGTTAGTACAGGGTACCAGCGTTAAACGCGAAGCTGGAATATCACTAAGGGATATTCAGAGGATTAAGAGTTTTTCTTTTTAAATTTCCTAGGTAGCATAAATCCTTTTAGAGTTACCAGACACTATTTGCAATTTAGCATATGATAGGAAATTGCATGCAAAAACACAGTACTATGTAAAATAAGACAGCTTTATGAAAGTGGTTCAAGATAAGAGGCCATTGAACGCTACACCTGAGTGAATAGATGCTAAAATTTTCAGAAGTTTTGAAAATCACATTCACTTAAAAGAACAGTAAATAAACGCTTTCGTGCGAACTTTGCGGACTAGCCTGCAGTCGACGTGTTTCTCACTAGGAACCTGGGTGGTTCGGCATAATGCCTCCTGACTTTTCACTCCACTTATTCTTTTCCCAGGAGGATTACAATCTTTCAGCCTTATACATAATTCTGTATTTTAATACATAGCATATTTTTTACGTTATGGTTCCTTTGTTTTGAAATGCTTCTCAGAGATTACATTCAGCTGTTCGTCCGCCTCAGCTCTCTGCGATTCAGCTATATTAGATAATCCATACATTACCAGCGCGACAACATATATGCCAAAATGCTTACATTTTTATTGAAATGCTCCACGTACGCAAGGGCCTTGGCGCCTCAGTGCACCAACAGAATTTATGTAAAGGAAAGTTCTTCTTACCAGTTTCCATATTGTCCAGTTGCCTTTTGCCGGGTCCCTTTCTCTTGTCAGTTCTTTGAAATTATTTGGTTATTTTAGGCGATAAACAAGGTAAGTGGTGATCATCATACAAAAGTCAGTATACACTCTTAACTCTAAAACTGTCCGGCGGACCTTTGGCCATTATATACCGGTCAAACTATTGCTTCTGAAGTTAGCTCGCCCCATTTGCTTAAATTCAAATAACCGCTAGGACGTTTTTCTTTCATTTGCATCGACATTCTAGATTAGAAAACAGAGGCGATATGCACAGCGAAAGCTACTTAAATTCACTTTAAAAATAAAAAATAAAATGAAATATTATGTTATTAGTAGCTGTAATTGAGCTTTAGTAGCTGTAATAAACCACCTTCAAAGGGTTTGATGTGTCGGTTATCGGTGACATTGAATTCCACCCCAAAGACTAGTTTAAATAAATCTGTATTTTTATTAATGACTTTTATTATTTGAAAACCCACAAAATAGTGATCTGAGTAGAATGAAAACATTTGTTCCCCAGTCAGGGTTCCCCAGAGGTTTGCTGTAGGCCAGGAGGAGTTCTGCTTTGAATAAAGACATAGTTTCACGTAGGAATTGTTTCACTGGGTAAACCTGATGATGCGTCAGCTCGGTCCAGAGCAAGATATTTCTAGCTACAATTTATTTATTTATCTCACTAGATAAATATTTGTGGTTGTGTATGTTATAGACTGTGCCATTATGGATGTAATGGAAACAGTGGGCAACATTTGCAACCAAATATAAATATTTGAATATATGTTTAAGAATATAGACACAATATGATTTTTGCGTAATGATGTGAGGATTTGTAGCATTTTAGATTTTCTTCCCTCTGCATGTGCGTTTGTTGTGTGGATATATTGGAATTTTGGCTTTACCCCCCACCACCACCACCACAACCACACACACACACACACAATAAAAAAATGCAGTAGAAATCTGAAGATCGAACGCCTCTTAACTGCACCAGCTCGGACTTGGAGCGGGTCTGTTGAATTTTTGCTCGACTCGTACTGCTGGGATGCTGATGCCTATGAATCGCTTTAAATGTCGCGGTACTTCTCGACCAAGTTCGACATGGAGAAACTGTGTCCCTGTGATTTTTTGTGTTTTACCTACAGTACATTTAATGATACAGTAATCATGCCCCCTGAGAAAATGAGCAGTGACAGCAGAAAACCAAAAAGGAAAGTAGAGAGAGAGAGTTGCTGTAGAATTTATAAAAGAAATTTTAGCGAGACAGGAAGGTAAATGGACTGCATTTATATAGCGCTTTTCTACTCCTACGAGTACTCAAAGTGCTTTACAACACATGCCTCACATCGGTGGCATAGGCTGCCATGCAAGGCACCAACCTGCTCACCAGGAGCAATTAGGGGTTCAGTGTCTTGCTCAAGGACACTTTGATGGGGTCAGGAGGAATCAGGGCTCAAACCTGCAACCCTCTGGTCGCCAAACGATAGCATTACCTCCTGCACCACCATCTTCCCCTGATGGGTGTCTGCTCTCGCTTTGGAGTATGGGATTGTCATGTATTTGAAGTTTATTACTTTTATATGTGTGCTTTTTCATGTGTGTATTAGGTTTATATTGATTGTTAATGATGTTTATCATTAGCTAGGCAGATATGTTTAAATCGGCTCTGGAACGTGATTAAAGTCATTTACGTTATTTCTTATGGGAAAATTCGACTTTGACCTTGACCAAATTGCAGCTCGACCAACCTTCTGGAACGAAATAAGTTTGTGCTCCAAGGTACCACTGTGATTCAGTACTTGCTGAATGAGAGGGATATCAGCACCCCCAGTTATGTCTATGCACAAATCATTCTAATATGTTTGTTGTCCTATTCAGGGTCACAGGGGTCCGGAGCCTATCCCAGAACTTACGGGCGCAAGACAGGGAATAAAAAAAACGTTTGTTGTTATAATACAATAGTGACTTCATTCATCCTAGTAAGGAAGTTATCAGTTTACAAATCTCATCTCGCAATTCACGAGACACAGCTTGGGGTTCAGTGTCCACTGGGATTTAAACCAATGACCTTTCAGTCAAGGGGACAGAGGCCAAACGTGCTGAGTTGCACACTGTCTCAATTTTACATGGGCAAAGTTTGGAAATAACTCTTCTTAAAAACTTTAAATGTCTCCTCTGAAATCCTTGCAATTTTCCAACTTATCCATACAAAATGCCTCTGCTTCTTTTAAATTCAATATCATGATAGCAAATATGAATCTGAGTAATTAAAAAAATGCCTACTTTCAGATAATGTGGTTGGTTTACACAATCTGATTATACTGGGAAGAAAACTGTCATTAGAGCAGCGATGTATGTTATGTCTTCACTGCACACTGCAAGACTGCCAGTGCTTTTCTTCCTTTGATACATTGTGTATGAGTCTTTTCCTGCTGTAAGGGAGAATATGCAAATTTTGACTTGGGAAACAACATCCCATCTTTACTTATCTCTCAGCAGTTGATCGTCGGGCCTCAGAGCACGGAAACGTCGCCTGGTGCGGAGTTGCTGCGCTGTCCTTCTTTAATGCAAATGTAATTGTCTTACATGTCATTGTGCCGCTTCTCCCCTGAAACTTTTGAAACCCCATGACCTGTCAGAGCTAATTGTGGCTCAAAAATGAAGGAATCCCCCCTCCACCCCCCCCATAATACTGACAAACAATGGCAATCTCATTCATTTTTATTGTTTGATTGGGTGTCATCGATCAAACTACTGGTTTAACAAACAATTATTCCAGTAATAAATATAACAATATCAATATGATGGTGATGGTGATGAAATATTAAGATTTGCTGATTGTGCAGTTTTTAACTCGCACACCCAACCTGGGGTCAAATTGACCCCAAAGGCACACGTCAGGCTTTTCTTCACAGTAACATAATTTCTGTAGCAGCATGTAAGGGCTAATGGGTGACTCACAATACCTTTGTGATGATCCTGTTCTAAGACTGTGTCCCGGTCCATTGTCTGGAGGTTCCTCTGGGACACATATGTACTGGAATTTGCCTTGCAAATGATGAGTCTTTGCCCTTGGCCCTTCTGTAGACAGGCACTCACCCATCCGCTTTTAGCCTCTGTTGTTTTGGTGGTTGTAGGAAATTTTGCAACCTGCCGTTGGTACTGCTGCCATTGATGCTTTGCTGTTGTGGAGGACCCATCTCATCTATGGACCCTCTACAGTTGACCTATCAACTGCATGTTGATGTGGATGACAGTCATTGACATGCTGCACAGATCCATATCCAACCTGGAAAAACTGAGAATCATTGTAAAAATCGTGCGGTGGAGGACCTTCACAGGAAAAAGCTACCGCAGTCAGTCAAGTAATCATCTAGGGGATGGAGATTGAAGCCGTCCAGTCCTATACAAGATGGTACAGCTCTGGTACAGTTTTGTTCCCCAAGACACCAACAACATAAATGTACCCCCTGATAGTACAAAACTGTTCCCCAGAGTCCATTTCTGTACCTTAAATGGTACATTTACCTACCACTATGGTACAGCTGACAGTGACAAGTAATTGTACCCTTAAAGGTACAAATTGGTAGTTTTTCTGACAGTGTGGATAAATGGATGTTCATCTCCACAACAAGCTGGACTGGACGGACAACACCATTGCCTTGTACAAGAAGGACCAGAGACAACTCTGTCTGTTGCGGAGACTAAGGTTCTTCAGCGTATACGCTGATCACTTCTGAAGTCGTTCTTTGACTCAGTGGTGGCATCAGCCGTCTTCTTTGCAGTTGCACGTCGGGGCAGTAATGTTCCCGCAGTTGAAAAACAGAAGCCAAACAAAGTGATCGGCAGGTCTGGATCCGTGCTGGGGTGCCCCCCGGATCCCACTCCCCGCAGGAGTCTCTGTGCGCCCTAGTCAGCTCCTTCAGCATCCGGCTGCTCCACGGAGCACTTCTGAAGATCTTTTGTCCCTGCAGTAGTTAGATTCTACAACAGCGATCACTGAGCTTACGGATTCGCACATGCAGCAGGATGCTACCATTGCTATCCCTGGCCCAATTGCAGCATCACTCTTCCGATCCAGGGATTTGACCCAGCAACATTCTGACCATAGAGCTGCCCCCCCAACAAATTATTTTATATAGTTAGTGCATAATTCCATATATGATATAGTTTTGATGTCTTCATAATTATTCCAAAATGTAGAGAATAGTACAAATAAGCCTTCCTTAGCCTAGGTGAGTCCAAATTTTGTCTGGTACTGTTTATTTACGTCCCTTCATATTGTGCTCTTATGTTATGTGCATTGTCTGATCCTGTTATCACAAGTTTTGTCCGATTTCCACCTGTTATCTTATATGGCCTTTTTAGTATGTGGGAGAACACAGGATGTACTCTACAACAAAGGCAGGAATGGCATGGTATATTTTCATGGTATATTTTTTCACCGAAACAATGCCCTATGGCAACATACATTGCTGATAGTATTACTCATTGTTGCGTTTAGTTATTCCGTCACTTGATGATGAGACGTGTGTGCATGAGGTGCTGCATTGAAGACCAGATCTTCTTTTATACTCCAGAGTTTATAAAATGGTTCTCTCGCTAGGTGTAATGTACCTGTTGTAAAACGTAGACCGTGTGGACCTATTATGCTTCGATAAAAGACGGTTTCTTGCCGCACATCTCCAAAGGACGCATAGCCTCACGAGCCGAAAAAGCCACGGTGTTCATTAATATTACGCAAGACTGACCCCTAGTGGGTGTATCGCGCCAATTAGCGGTTGTTTTTCAACACAGAAGTACAGTGGTAAAAAAAAGGCGAAATCAATTAAAATTCTTTTCGGCGACGGACAAAATATCTTCTCTGCTTTACAGTGAAAGCGTTACAAAATACCACAGTGAGCAACTAGTACATGTTACTCTTTACAGCGTCACGTCATTTTGAAGGTAAAACACACTGGAGGTCATCAAAACACCGGAAAAGTAACAATATTCTTACAGGGAATTTACGCACACACATACGCACACACCGTTCCATCCAACTATTGAACATATATTTTCAAAACCATATCAAACATTACTGGAGAAACAATTGCACTAGATCGTTTCACTATCTTTGGGATTTTTTCACCTTCTCTTTCTTCAGTTTAGAAAGATTATAGATAACCTTTGCTACGTTGCTGTAGCTTGACGGCTAATATTATTTAGGGTTAACCTCGTACAGAATTTGGACTGAATGATATAGACCTCTTCTGCAAGACTGATATTAATGGAAGACATATGATTATGTGGAATCCACATAATTCTACACTCTGTACTGAGAAAAAGGGTAATAATTTGTACCTTTGCTTGTCAATACCGCTGTACCCTTATAATTGTACCTTTTAAGGTACAGAAATGGACTCTGAAGAACATCCCAAAGGTACAAACAGCATTAATATACCCCCAGTGGTATAGAAATGTTCCTCAGGGTCCATTTCTGTATCTTAAAAGGTATAATTACCTATACAGCTAAGGGTACAATTTCAGACCCTTGAGAGCACAGCCTCAGTGACAAGCCAAGGTACAAATATTTACCCTTTTTTCTGGGAGTGTACTTGTCTGACTGTTCCCCTCTTTCTTTTCCATTCTGTTGCTCTTATATTGTGAATTTATTTGATTTGTCATAATTTACTCTTTTGCTGATTGATTTGCTGTCATACTGTGTTTTATAGTCAGCAGCCTCTGTGCCTGTTATCGGAAGGCGGCAGCTTTGGGCCCCAGCCTGGGCAGGGCAGTCGCCTGTGGGCCCTTGAGCGTGGCCCTTAACCCCCAGCTCCACGGGCGCTGCTGCAGGTGGCCACCCTTCACTGCCAAGCTCACTCTGCACTGCATATCTGTCTGTGTGTCACGGAGAGCAAGAAGGGTCAGGCAAAAAGAGAATTTCCATATATGGGGATCAATAAAGTGTCATTAAATATAGGACATTTCATTGCTGCATTTGAAAATCACAATAGACAAACTGTAAAAAATGGTTTGACCCCTAATATCTCCGCAATACATTAACAATTTTTTGATGTTTATATAACCTATTATATAATCCTGCCTTTTGCCCATTGTTTCTGGAATATTCTGTGTGCTCCCACATTAGCAAGTACGAAATATGGATGGATGGATGAATAATCCCTATATATTATATTTCATGCTCTTAACTGTCATGACCTGTGTGTCCAGTCCTCGTGTGTGCCACGCCCACCTCATTACCCGCGTGTGAAATCCCATTGTACCAGCCGTCTTGCGTTTATTCTGATGTCATGTCCTGTATTTAGTCCGTAGTCTGTTTCCCCAGGTCTGTCATTGACGTTGTGTGTTTAGGAGTCTGTTTCCCTGCAAATAAACCCCAATCACAAGGTCGCGGGTTCAAACCCAGCCTCAGCATGTCTGCGGGTCCTTCAGCAAGGCCCTTAACCCCCAGCTCCCTGGGCGCCCCAACAGGTGGCTGCCCTTCGCGGACAGCTTGCTCTACGAAGAGCAAGTTGAGGGAGGCGTAAAAAACTATTTCCCCACAGGGATCAATAAAGGGTTCAATTATTATTTTCTAGTATCCCCTGCTCCCTTCACCTTCTTCCTCGTCCCGTCGTAACATTAATATTTACAGTATTTATATCTAGGCCTATATAGTTTAAAGTGATTAAAAGTGGTATGATAGGCAATTATACAGGCAAACAGTATCAGATTTTTGTTTTCATAAATTAGTAATTAACAAGAGCACCTATAGCATCTTGAATCTCTCATTTAACAACCGTCTAGGTGCCATCTAGCATAGAGGCCGGTTATTATATATTATCTCTCGGTTGTTATCTGTTTAAAGAGAGCCAGACATCGCCGTCCTCCAGGAGCAACGACGAGAAGCGGAAGCAACTCGTGCCGGTCCTGAGCAGGGCGCCCCGGCACGCACACGGGGGGGGGCAGCTAGGCAGCAGTGCGTCGTCTGTAAGAGCCGAGCGCTGAACAAAGCAAGCCTTGATGTCTGGCTTGTCGACCGTGTCTCCAGCGGACACGAGCTGTCAGCGGCGGTAATTACGCGGAATGAATCGGCACTGGTGGCTGCAGCTCGTCTGATCACTATCTGCTCGCAGGAAAGAGGAGACGCGGCGGCCATGATGGGGCGGTCACGCAGCTTTGAGGATCCTTCCAGGGCCGCCCGGCCCTGGCCGTGAGGCTCCTCAGTGCAGCGTCCCGGGTCGCTGTGTTTTCCGTCACCCCCCCCCCCCCCTTTTAACTCTGCACTGCCATCCTGTCTTTGTTAATATCATCAATATATAATCTATTATGGGACTTTATCAGTCATCAAATATTTTTTTTTTCTTACACCTGCTTTTTCCTTCCTCCCTACTCCTTGTCAAGTATGGATCAGGTTCATGGCAACCTGATTTGCATGGCGTACTTTAAGATCGTAAATAAGTAGAAGATTGAACAGGTGTCCTCTGCGCAGACTCTGGACTGACGTATGGGGGCACTTGGTGTCAGGAAAATCTGTTTATTAGCCTACAAGATAGATTATAATTCTTTAAATGCTCTAAAAAATCCAGCTGCTTCCCCAGTTAGCACAAAGTCCAGCTTGTCGGCTCCTTAAAGCGGAAATGAAGATCACTTCACCTCAGTCTTGACTTCCAGCATCTTTTAGGATCTAAGATTGTATTCATTAGTTTAAAAGCCAAGCAGGGATCAGCCCCAAATTATATTACAGCGCTGTTATCTCTATATGTTCCTGTAATGTCCCTTAACAGGAAGGCCATTATTAACATCCAGCGTGGTTCAGCCTGGTTGTGAATGTTATGGTTCAGAATCAGTGAGACTAAACCAGTTTTCGCTTTTAAATTACTCAAATAAATCTATTTTCTTAAATGGCCATTTAGTTAGACTTCTGCTTAAAGTCATTTTATGGTTTGCTATTTTTACTTTATATGTTACTGTTTTTGTTTTTTGTATTTTGATTTTATATTCTTCCTACATGTTGACCTTGTTGTGTTTGTAAGGTCATTCTTGAGGTGTGTTTTGTTTTTTAACGGAATTTAATCGTACAGGTGAAGTTCATTATTATCACACATATAACCATAACGCAGAACATGTTTAAAAGAAAAAAAACATTCTGCTCTTTTTTTCATTGTGCTGTTTCCGAAAAATACAGCAGGTTTTCATCAGAAAATGGAAGATGTCCTCTTTCACTGCGTGACTCTTGGATCTCTAGATAAAGTCTACGAAGGGCACCACTGAACCCCAACCCCCAACTCCCCCCCCCCGGCCTTGGATTTGTGCAGTATTTGGGTTTCCATGGAAACTCCACAGCCTACCCCAAAAGCCGGGTAGGTTAGCCTGGAACAAGCACAACTTGGCACGTTTTCAGACGCCGGCTGCGGTTTTGTTCTGCTATCTGCAAAGTGAGCATACAAAGTTTCAGTGAGAAGTAGTCAAGGACACCAGTCATTCCACTGGATGAGAGTTGTAAACAGTTATAATTGGTTGGTGTAGGTTATCCAGTGACTTTGAGCTCAGATCAGGAAACCCAGGTTCAGATCACACCTGGTTCAATTCCTCATAACAGTGAAGGATGAAGACATCAATAATTCAGATCTTGCGGGTTCTGTATTTCGTGTGTGTGTGTGTGTGTGTGTGTGTGGGGCGGGGTAGTCTACAAACTTCCATCCATCCAAACATCTATCCATCCATTATCTGCCACTTATCCGGGATAGTGAATAATGACCCAAAACATACAGCTGAAAGCACTCAAGAATGGCTGAGAAAAAACACTGGACTATTCTTAAATAGCCCTCCATGAGCCCAGATCTTAATCCTATTGAACATCTATGGAAAGGTCAGAAAATTGCAGTGTGGAGACGCCGCCCTTCAAACCTGGGACAGCTTGAGCAGTTTGCTCAGGAAAAGGGGGCCAGACTACCTGCTGGCAAATGCAGACGCCTCATGGTGAAGTACAGAGATATCTCGCTGGCAGTGATTGCTGCAAAAATATTAAATTAAGGGTACCATCTTTTTTGTCTGTGCCATTTTCATTTGTTTAACTATATTAAATATTCAGCTGAATCAATAATCAAAAACTGATTTGTGTTGAATATGTAATAAACAATAAGGGATGCTATTAGTTAAGTTCTCCCCAAGCGAGCTTGATGGGCCAAATGGCCTCCTCTCGTTTGTATAGTTCTTATGCCATTAAACTTTTGTTAGTTTCAAGTTATTTCAGAGATAGTTGTGTTTTTTTTTTTTGTGGAAGGGCACCAACAAATTTGTCCATGTTGGTAGATGCCTGAGCCACCTCAGCTGGCTCCTCTCAATGGCTCTGCTTTGAGTCCCTCACCCTCCTTATCTCCTCATCTCTAAGACTGAGCCCAGACACCCTACGGAGGAAACCTGAAGGTCCTCAACTGTGGACCCAGTACCAAAATCTCCTGAAGTACAATTGTACCCCTTTTCCAAGTCTACAAAACACAGGTAGACTGGCTGGGCAAACTCCCATGAAGCGTCTAGTATCCGTGTGAGGGCGAAGAGCTGGTCCAAAGTTCCGCGACCAGGATGAAATCCACATTATTCCTCCTGGATCCCAGGTCCCGCCAACAGATGGACCCTCCTCTCCAGCACCCCGGCATAGACCTTCCTGCGGAGGCTGAGGAGTGTGATGCCCTTAAATTTGGAAAACATCCTCCATTCCTCCTTTCTTAAAGATTGGGACCACCACCCCAGTCTACCAAAATAAAGGTACTGTCCCCAACCTCAACGCAATGTTGAAGGGGTGTGCCAGGTAAGACAGCCCAACAACATCAAGAGCTTTCAAGAACTTTTGCTTGCACCCTTTATACAGGAACCTGAAGGCCCTCAACAGTGGACCCTGGACCCCAGTCTCAGGAACATCTTATTGACCCCCGAAGCATTACCACCGAAGAGGTTTTTGAGTGCTTCAGCGATCTCAGTCCCCGTGACGGGTAAGTCCTCCTCCGAGTCTTCCAACTTCCAAGGAAGGCATATCAGTGGGATTTAGAAAGTCCTCAAAATACTCCTTTCACCACCTGACTATATCCCCATATCAGGTCAACGGTTCACCATCCCTGCTGTAAACAGCATAAGTAAAGCCCTGCTTCCTCCCCCGAGTCGCTTGGTGGCTTGCCAGAATCTTTTCAAAGCCGGCCAAAAGTCCTTCACTGGTGCCTCACCCTTATGTTTGAACATGGTGTTCATTATCGACAAACTGTGGTTAGCACAGAAGTCCAATAATCCATCACCACTCGGATTCCCATCAGAGTTCACTGTCCCTACCCATGTGACCACCAAAGTCCCCCAGCAGTACATGTGAGTCCCCAGGGGCAGTATCTCCTACCACCCCCTGCAAGGTCTCCAAGAAGGCTGAATACTCTGAGCAGGTGTTCGACACATAAGCACAGACCCCCAACAAAAAGTTGAAGGACAACCACCATCTCCTTTACCAGGGTGAACTCCAATGTAATGGCACTGAACCTGGGGGCTATAAGCAGACCCACCCCTGCCCGGTGCCTCTGCCCATTAGCAACTCCACAGTGGAATCGAGTCCAACCCTCCAGGTGTTTGGTTCCAGAGCCCGAGCCGTGTGTCGAGGTGAGCCCCACTATATCTAGTCAGTATCTCTCACAGCAGCTCAGGTCCCTCATGAATCGCAATCTTTCATGTGAGATCCCAGGAGTTACTTTGTTAAGGATAATTACCCCTGGTAGGGTCACCTAAGGCAAATTAGTCCTAGAAGAGCAGCCAGACTAAATGGGATTCACATAGAACCCCATGATGAGTACATTAGAGGGATGTGTGACCCTGCCGCCAATGGGGAGACTGGAGCCCTGGGCCAGGCCTGGGATGGCAGCCCGTGGGCGAGCGCCTGGTGGCTGCGGGGCCCAGCTAGGCAAAGGCCAAAAGGGCTGCATAGGTCCAGCCACCAGTGGGGGCCGTGGGATGGCAGTCAAATGCAGGGGCTTCAGCGGACCGATTGTCGGTGACCAATTCTAGCAATAGCTCTACAAACTCATATTCTTTAAATAAGCTTTCTGTGGAGGGAAGGTACACTTCATCACAGGACCACTGGGCAGTGGTCATGCATTTATTTAGCGAAAGCTTTTGTTCAAAGCGACATACATTTTTGGAAAGGTAGCATCACCCAGTCTCTGGTGCAACTGAGGATTAGGGGCCTTGTTTAAGGGCTCAAAGGCAAAACCACGCTGTCATTTATAGGATTTGAGCTGGCAACCTTCTGATGACAGACAGAGGGTCCTAACCCACTGAGGCACACACCACTCACTGTCTTTGTTTGTAAGTGCTGACTGGACTGAAGCTGTCAACTTTGTTTATCTGCTATGCAATTTCTGTAGAACAGCAGACTGAACTGCCTGTAAATAATACAAAAATAGTAAGTATGTATCATTTGCATTGGAAAGTATGATTCACATGTTTACTTCTGGAAGCATTTTCACTTTGCGTGAGCAGATCCTTGGAGCGAGAAGACACTTGCATCAGTTGTTAATTCTTGTCCCTTGTGTCTGCAATCAGGGGGCTGCGTAGCAATTATGGAAGACTGTAATATTTGGATTGTAGCTGAAACAAGATGTAAATACTGTATGTAGTTGTTGCAATTCTTATCAGACCTCCACCTATGACATAAAATGTTGAAATAGAAATTGTGTGAGTATGACTTTTATAAATCATATAATACTCCATAGTAGATTGAGAATAAGCACTTATTACAGTAATAGACATTAACTACAGCAGCAGGTAACTGGATGTGAACCAGTGGAATGATTCAGTAAAGCCTTTGAGTCAGAGGGGGCTTTAGTTTATAAACAACACGGAATTGGCAAGGATGTTGTTTTCTGAATAAAACCGGTTAGTACGTTTGACCACCATCATCACAGTCCAACAGTTTTCCTTTCACAATATGTCCAGAGAGCACGATGATGTGACCAACAAAGCTGACCAAATTCAAATAGCCTTTTAAAAAAGATGAAAGCGCAAAATGACTTTGTCTAAAATGCTAAACAAGCGGACAAAGATGAGTTATGTTAGAGGGATTGTATGTCCCACATTTTAATTATTTCACGAGGAGTCTTGGCGGTCTCAGTCGATGCTTTTGAAGTTTCCCAGCATTTGGAAAATGCACTAGGAATTTTTTGAATTCCACGAGAGGTCCCTGTTTCCCTGTTTTCTGCTATTGGAAAAGCAACAAACTGGCCGTGTTGTCGAACCCCCACAACCTCCCTGGGATGTTATGAAATGGTATGACCCAGTTCATCAGACAGTGGCTGTCTCCTATTTCCCAAGGGTGTCACCTTGGACTTAAAGCACTTTGGCCATTAAAGGGGGAGGGGGGGTTGGTTGTCACTCAGCTGTCACAGATTTTCTTTCAGTAGCTGGTTTGCAAGGGAAAAAAAACAGAAAAAATGAAAAGCTTTTACTGAATTAAATTTAGTGGCTTTGCTTGTCAGAACACGATGGTGACAGACACATTTCAAAGAGTTTTCATTCATTCTGGAGACTTTTCTAGCCTTTTATTTTATATATTCATATCATCATTTCACCTTATTTGTAGACCCCTTAACCCTGGATGACCCAGTATGTCACACCCAGTATGTCACACCCAGTATGTCACACCCGGTGTGTCACACCCTGTTTTGAATGAGGTGAGGTGTTGATTACATTCCTGAGCTCCTCTCACCTGGCATGCACGCTCTGCTGATCGGCGCTAAGATTATATCACAGCTCATAGTCTTAGGTAGTTGTCTGGTAGGACTGATAGGACCGAGCATAGAGTCTGTCTTGTCTTCCTTGGTCTCGGGTCATGTGATCAGGGCCGATAAACGTTTCTGAAGGGGGCGGCGGTGAATCGTATGTTCTGTCTAATCCGGGCTCCCTGAGCTGTCATGGGGAATCTGTTATCACTAATGATTGGTCAAATGTGGTCTGTCTCTGTGTGGCTATGGGTGGGCAGAAGATTCATTTGGGTGGGCAAATGATATTTTTGGAAGGGCACTAATCACCCCCCGCCCATCCATAGCTATGACCCTGACAAAAAATATGCACCGGGTCAACACTCACTGCAGTAGAGTTACAGTTCTGTTCAGATAGTGACACATATTCTTAAATTCTGGAGGCTGGGGACAGCTGGGATGTCTTGTCAGGATGTGTGTAGGACCTTCATCCTCAAAACCCTGGACTGACGAGAATCATCCATCTGTCCACTGGCCAGGCAACATTCACCGTCTGCTTATGCCTATGGGCTTTTGGCAGGGCCATGCCAGCCCATCTGGGATCCTGCGGAGAAGAGCGGGACATCAGTCAGATGTAGATCGCAACAGCTGCCCCAGTGCCGCTGAACCACAGTCGGACCGGATCCTTGCGAGCTCCAGATCGACTGTAATAGAACCTCAGACTCAATTTGGGGTGTTTTAAATACTCAGTTCCACATCACAGGACCAGACCTATCCCACCCCGGAGCCAGAAGTGCACAATGCAGGTCCAGAGAGTAAAAGTCCAGACCAAGATTTTGTTTCATCCATCCAGTTAAGTATATAGAGTCACAGTTACAGAGAACTCAACTGGCTGGTGGAAACAAAATCTTGGTCTGGACTTACTCTCTGGACCTGAATTACTCACCTCTGCCCAGTGCAGATCAGTGATATTCATGTCAAGGGTCTGCAATTGTACCCTTAGCTGTAATTCTACCTTTTAAGGTACAGAAATAGACTCTGAGGAACATATATGTACCATTTAGGGTACATTAATGCTGTTTGTACCTTGTTCTGATGTTCCTCAGAATCCATTTCTATACCTTAAAAGGTACTAATACAAGGGTACAGCCCCAGTGACAATCAAATGTACAAATATTTACCATTTTTCTGAATGTATACTTCCTTGCCCCTGCCTGCCTGAATTTTCCTCACTCTTTTCCTGCACCAGCCAGGGGAGAATGTGCCGGATCCTCCAAAGATTTCTTCCACTCTCTGAGGTAGTTTTTTACCTCAGACGTCCTCTGGGGACTTCGAGCTGGGGATTCTGTCAACTCCTTTATGGATAAAATATAAAACCACAGTATAAATAAAACTGAATCGAATCAGATTGAATTAATCGAATAACAATGACGATTAAGAAATTTACTTTTCTGCAGCCTCATTTCATATGAAAAGTTTTAAAACAGAATTACTATTAAAATATGAGATGCAAGTAATACACTTGAAGGCCAGTTTGTGCGGTTCCACCTGCTTGCTAGCGCACACGTTCTGCTCCTTCGTGCGGTGGATCCTGTGTCTGCAGCTGATTACATGCAGCAGACACACAGTACAGGGTCAAGAGGCACATTTATTGTTTGACTAAGCATTACACAGCGTTACATTTGAACTCATACCTCGGAAATTCTACGTTCCAAGGTGGGAATTTCAACTGGAACACCCTCTGAGTCAGAATTCCTATTCGGAGAGTCAGAGGAATCTGCACAACCCCAACCTCAGAATTCAAGATGGCTGCACCCTTTATCGACAGAAGTTAAAGCTGTAGTTTTATACTGTTTATTAGCACCTACGTCATATTTGTGGCAGAATAAATCAGTCGTACACGCAGTACTGTCCAACCGCTGTCTGTGGATGTGTTTTTATATGCAAAATACTGTGTAATGTGTTGTTATCAACAGATGTTGCTAACAAAGGCTAACAGTTAACCAGGTTAGAACTGCATAACTTGTTGGATTTAAGGTAGTCTGGACTAAATGTAACTGAATGAAAATAAGGGCCATTTAAATTGGGGTACCTTAAGTCCAACAAGTTATCTGGCTTAGCATGAAATCTTGTATTTTGAAATAGGTCCCTGTATTGCTAAATGGCTTTCCGACTTGCTGTACTGGAACGTGGCTAACTTGGGTGTGATGGCATTCCCAGTCCCAACTTCCAATCGCTGAGGTAAACGGAAGCATTAGAACGGCTAAGACGCCTGATCCAATCACGGTGTGACCTTTTAGCGCCGTAAGTGAGGGGTCCAGCTTCCCAGAATCAGCCGCCTTTCTGGGATCTGCACATGCTACGCTTTCTGGACTTTACAGAGGGTGGCGTGATGAGTGAAAAGATGTCCATTCAGCAGCAACCCCATTGAAGAAAACACCTCATCAATGAGAGAGGACAGAGGCAAGCAGGCAGCCTCGTTAAAGCTAGCAGGAAGGACACAAACGAGAAAACCACAGCTCAGCGCGGCAGCCAGGTGGAGAGCGACTTCTCAGAACACACGACTCCACCCCTGAAGTGGCATTGAAGGGAAAAGTGAATCCTAGCCGGTGTAGCTGATAAATCGCCACTCAATGTATATATCATACCATATAATATGCATTTGTATAGATAGTTTAATTTCGCTTTTGTCTCTTTATGGGAAGCCAGAGTTTTAGCAACGGCACAAGAAATTGTTTCAGATCTCAAAGTCATGTTTTTTTCAATACAACTAATACAATTGTATATTTTGAACTATTTGATTCTATACAAGTACACTTCCATTGCCAGGTATTTTCTGTGTCAATTTAGTGCACGTGCTGTTTTTTGTAAATGGCTCTGCTGGTGTCTAGCTATCATTTACTGTATGTGATGCATATTGATTTTGCTGTATTTAATCTAACACTAAACAATGGGGATACATTAATAACTTCAGCAGCTTGGTCAGGAAATAACAAATAACTTTTTTTTTCCCTCAAATAAATTAAGCATTAAAACAAACCATATGATTTCTATTCTTAAATAGGACCAAAAAAGATTATATGTTCTAGGTCTGGCTGTCTGGGTGATGAAGAGAAAGAGTTGGGAATACTTCAGTTTTTCCATTATTTCACTTGTTTTTGAAGCACGATATCATACGGGTAAATCCTTGGATACTGACTGACTCACTGCTAGCCTTTTTGAAATGGAAATCTGGCGTCTTTTTCCCGCTCGGTCGTTGTGGATCCCGTGATGCTGTGGGTGTACAGTTTGGGAGACGGGAGGCATGTACCCCTTAGCGTTCTAGACAGTGTGAAATCTCATTGGGAGATTCATCAAAGCGTTTCACTGTGGCTCGGTGGTTAAGGGCGCTGCGTATGTGATTGGAAGGCTGTCGTTTCAATTCCCTGGGTTGGTGGTGTGATTGCGCTGTTGGGCTTCCGAGCAAGACCCTTAACTCAAAGCTGCTCCAGGAATGGACTGAACCTGCTTTTTCATTCACTTCTTGCATCCACGAAGGGAGAGAACTCTGCCTATTCAACTCCAGTTTAAGTGTCTAGATCAGGGTTATTCAAATCACGGTCCCCCAAGGGCCGAGCCCTGCTGATTTCCCAGCCTTCCTTTACCTGTGAGCTGGATGTGAAGCCTCTGCGGCCAATCAGAAGTAATTAGGAAGAGCCCAGGTCTAGAATAATTAATGTGAAGTGGATATTTGGGATGAATTTCGCTGAATACACAGCACTCAGGTGTGTATGTGTATGTCTGTATATAGATAGATAGATAGATAGATAGATAGAT
>JAABNX020000044.1:17885688-17903159 GCA_015163995.2 Mormyrus lacerda | reverse complement strand
CCCCCCCCCCCCCCCCCCCCCCCCCCCCCCCCCCCCCCCCCCCCCCACAAACGAGTGGTCGAAATGGCAGTTTCGCTTGACTCTACATGACTGACCCAAGACTTTCATCACCCCACTGCATGTGCCTGCTGACAACGCAGGTCCGAGGTTTAGTGTTCATAGCCCGCGTCGCAACGCGAGCAGAGTCGGCGCCGACGTGTATTTGTGTGTACGGCGTATTTATAGACACGTCGCGTTTTTTTGGTGTGTTTCTCTGGGCTGTGTTCAGTGATACTGATAACCCCGAGAGTGGACCGAGGTGCGGGGGAGAGTGTTCCACCGACGGGTGCGAGGAGGGAACCCCTCACCGTCACTCTGATAAAGGTTCTGAGCTGGGGGGCACCTGCTTGCCACTTGAGCACAGTTCAGTCAGGCCATGCCCCCCCCTTAAAGGGAGGGTCATTCGCATAGAGAGTTGCCTTGACCTTCAGGTGCTATTGTTAGCTTCAGCTTGACGTTGGCTACTCTTTAATTGAGATTTTTTGGAGGGAAAGACCCCTGGATAAAGCCCCGGTAAAATGCGCCCCCCCCCCCCCCCCCCCCGCTAATCCTTGTGTCACCGAGAGCTCACACACCAATAGGGAGCATAATACGTGGTCGTGAGCCACGTAAATATAAAGGCTATTTCAAGTTTCACCTAGAAAAAGGTTTTTAAACACTTACAGTATCATATATATATATACATATATATATATTCTATGTATATAATGTAAGTGGTTCATATTCTTAGGGACATTACACACACACACATTCACACACATACGTACTCACACAATTAACATCAACTATCAACCATCGACAATATCAGTGTCAAACTATTCAAAACCTACAAGCAGTTGTTTGTAAGCAACACTAAAAACATAAGCCTAACAACTGTAAAAAAAAATAAAAAATCACTCATAGGATCCAGTTTGAAATTGCAAAAAGAAAAAGAAAAACTCAAAAACCTTTTGTTGCTCTTGCCAGGATTTAAACCTCACCTTGGTGTTTTTTTACTTAAAATCACAGAGAACGAAATTCAGGCACTTTTCCATTGGTTGGGCAAAGGGTGGGGGCGGGGCTTCAGGCAGCGAAGGGGGAGGGGGAGGCGACATGGGTCACTGGATAGTGATCGAGGCCAGAGCCTCCTTGCGGGAGCCTCCATCGTTGGGAGTCTCCGCAGAGCTGCCAGTGCTTGTCTTTGGCGCTTCCGACACTGTCTCCTCCTCCTCCACCTCCTCCTCGTCCTCCTCCACCTCCTTAGCGGCCAGGGCGCCCGGGGGGGCGAGAGAGAAGGCGCTCTCGCAGTTTTGGGTGGAGGAGACCTGGGAGATGACCGGCATCTGGACAGAGTTGCCTTCGAAACTTTGCTCCGCCAACTCGTACTGCCCCAGGGCCTCCTCCTGTACCTGGTTCAGGTAGTCGGGCACGAGGAAATCACTGGCGGCGGTTGGTAGGACCCGAGGGAGATGAAACAGAGGGAGGAGATACTGATTAAAGGGCGATGCACGTGGACCCCATCACCTTAGCTCCAAACTGCGGCTGGTCAATCAGGATACGACATTAGCGTTATTAACCAGACACCACTCCAGTTACAAGCACAATGCTCAATTAATATTTTTGACGATATAACGTAGGAAAAAAAACTAGGATTTCTTTACGGTGGATGGCACAAGAGAGACCATAATTCTTAAGGAGGGGCCAACCTTTTCATTAGCCAATGATATGTCTTAAATCAGGGGAGGAGGCCCTGGTGCCCCGGTGGCCCCACCCCGGTGAACACCCCTGGATATATTTAACCTATCAGAAGGATGTTACAGCCCTCAGTCTCAGGAGTCTCTAAGTCAATGTTTCTCAACCCGGGGGCTTGGGGACCCCCAGACAGTCGTCATTTTTGTCAAAAAATGTATTGCGCAAAATAAGTGGAGCGTCTGGGGGACCCTGAAGAGTGGACTGGGAAACACTGCTCCAAGTTAATGGTCAGTTTGGGAGCAGCCTCTCTATGATCTCTCTGCGGGTGGACAATGAACAATAAAAAGTATACCTCTGTAAGAGGCCCGAAAGCACTAAGTGGTTCAATCTGTGCTTTTCAAGCCAAAAAATAAACAAATAACTGATGCAGGATGCCTGTCAAGCATGAAAATTATAATCTTTGCTTGATGATGTGCCAGACTGAGCCAGTTGCTGACATGAGTGGATCTTAAAGCTTAAAACAATCCCTCTCTCTTATCTCCACTGACTGCAGAATTTGCTGAAAGGTCTCCATTTTGTTTGCAAGCAAATTCCAAAGGCTCCCAGCCATAGCATGGCTTTTTGGGATGCCCAACTGCAGCATGACAATCACAGTGGGAAACGGGATAAAATAATAGAAATGCAAAATTGCCAAGCTTTTGTCCATTGTGTGAGTCCCTGGGTTAGGATTAGAAACCATGAAACACTCCCTGAGATGTCTGATGGGAACATGGGCACACACTCTATGATTTGCTTTATTCACAGTTGGTACTGGCAGGTAAACGCATTGACTGTAGAAAAGTGTAAAAACTGGCCTGAAATGTTTCAGATTAAACTTATCATTTCTCTGTGCATTAGTGTTACATTTAAATTTCTTGCAAAAACAGCATTGAAATTAAAGTCAAGATTTCAATGCTTCGACCAAAAATAGTGTTCAATTTCAACGTCAATTTTATCATAAAGGCCTACAGAAACTCTCTACTAGACACGGAACTGAAATAAAGGTTGAAGTTTCTCAGGAAATTTGTAGTGAAATCCCATAATCGACGGTGGACAGATGCTTTGGAAATAAAAGTGAGGTCCCCACTGCTCCGGTCTGGGGGAACCTCAATGGCCAGATCTCAAAAAACATACAAGATAATGACTTGAAATTTTTTGTCTCTTTATTTGGTATCCAAATAAAACACTGACTCATTAAAGCCAAATGTTACCTCCCGGTACCTATTCACAGCTTATAAGGAGAGGGAAACTTCCCATAATGCCTGCCCTTTAATGCACTCTCATAATCCAATGAGCCCTGGTCCTCTCGACTTCAGATATTAAAACGCAATTATGTGCAACAGAGTACGGAATTAGCAGGTTGCTGGTAACTCCCAAAATCACCTTAAGTGACACGGATGACAAAAAAAGGAGAGCGGCTTCAATAAAAAGCGATTGGTGTAAGATACCTGAATGCCGAGTAAGAATCTGACTACAGGGAGCTGTTCTAGATTATGCCAGCAGAAGTGCAATCGGCCCTGAGGATGATGCAATGCCAGGCAAGCAAAGCTAAGCAGCAGTGTTTCATGAAGGGGCCCCATCTGGCGGGCGGGACTCTCAGCTATTGCCAATTTGAAACAGGTTTATAAAAACGGTAGCAGAAGGGTGCCCTGATCTTCCAGGGTCAGCTGAGTCGATTCTGGGCAGGAGAGGCGTTTTACACTTCGATGCCTAATCAATTTACAAATAAAAAACATTTGGATCTTTTTGCTCATTCAGTATATTAATCTACATCAATTTCCCCTTGAATTCTTTACCAGTGTTTTTACCTTTCACACATTACACTAAACAGCCTTGAAGACTTATTTAGGTCTGCAAAAATCACCCCTGGACCAACTCAGGAAGTAGGAAGGGTGTTAGCGCACTATTCATATACCCAAACATTGCAGGAAAAACAAAGCCCAGCCAGATTTACCATGAAAAAAACACATATCAGCATCAAATGAAAACCACAGATTTAAACAGTTTAGAGCAGGAGTGTCAAACTTCAGTCCTGGGGGGGCAGAGCCCTGTGTAACTTAGTTCTTTCCCTGTTCCACCACAAAAGCTCAAGAGCGACTTGGTAATTAGCACAAGGAGGTGAATCAGGTGTGTTAAATGAGGGGTAACCAAAAATGTGCAGGGCTCTGGCCCCCCAGGACTGGAGTTTGACACCCCTGGATTACAGACATCAGTCATTAATAAAACTCTATGCAATATTGCATGATACAGGACTTAGTGAACAGAGATGCTATCGAGATTGATGCCCCATTGCTGATGTTAAGGTCAGATACCAGGGCTCTAAATTCAGACGGAAAGCTATTAGAGTAACCTTCCAGTCCTACACCTTTACCACTCCGCCACCTGCTGGCAGAGTGCTAACAGATCATGTGTATTATGTTACTAAATTTCTGGACATGCCTGTACAGTGACAGAGTGTGCGAGTGTTATATGAGTCCCGATGTTTGAACTGGTGTAGTACGTGTGTGTGTGTGTTGGGGGAGGTTGACAGAAGGGGTGGGTGGGGGGGGGGGGGGATTTTAACAAACTCCTCACCTGCTCTGGAAGTAGTTTGCTAGCTCTGACGCCTCATGGTTCAGACTCCTCAGGTGTACGATTAAATTGCCGGAGTTGGTAAACATGGCGCCGCACGTTTTGCACTCGTAAATCCGCGGCTTGCGGATCATGTGGCGGGACACCCTCATGTGGTGCTTATATTCACCGAAGGAAGTGAAAGTGGCGCTACAGATCTGGCACCGGAAACAGCGTTTACCTTCGTGCTTCAGACGGTGCATCTTAAGCGAGTAGGCCCTTGTGAATTTTTTCCCACAGCGATCACACTGGAAGGGCTTAATGCCTGCGGGACAGGGAGAGTGAAGGGTGGGGTGTCAGCGGCTGCTGTATCTGGCTCAGAGCTCCTCCGGTGGGGACGTCCTCTTCCAGACGCGAGCCACCTACTACGGGTCATTCTCACTAACTCATTACCACAACCTACTGATTCTCTCGCATTTTTAAATTCAAAGTCAGACTCAAACTATCAGGGCCGTCAGAAGGGGATGGATCCCCCAGGCAGATCCAGGGGACCCAAAACCTCCCAGCCAGGGGACCCCCTCCCTGGCAAATTTCTTCATATTCAAAACGTCTCCCTTAGTCTGCGGCCCAACGTGACATTTTGCCGGCGGGGGTGGGGGGTGGGGGGTGGCATAATTTCTAACTATGCTCCTGTAAATTACACAACTTCATTGTGGAATCTGTCAATTCTGCTACTGGGGCAGTTATTCAGTTTCATAATATTACAATTCATTACTATAACAAACAAGTCTTTCAAAAATCCAAGACAAGAGTTACAGAGATGATGGGAAAATAATGACAAAGCTAACAAAAAGAAATTGAGCATCATACAAATTGCTTGCATATTGTGGGTTACATGCAATAACAACGAAAGATTTTAAAACACTTGTAAACTTATTTGAGCTCAGAACGGTAATGAGATTTTTGGGGGGGGGGGACACGGTTAAAAAAAATCATTAAATCAGAGCAACAAATGACAATTTTAATATAGCTAGAAAGTTAATGTGACGGCAGGTCCTCTACGCAAAAAAAAACAAAAACTTTTTTACAAAAAATTCCCAAGTTTGTGAGAATGACCCTTATGCACTCAAGTCCACAACAGCTTCAACTTAACAAACCCCGTAATCTAAAACAGGGTTCATTAAACCTAAAATGGTACTGAAATGGCAGGAGCCACATGAGCACTAACACACCCTGCGGAACCTGGGCTCACATCCCACAGATTCTGCTAAACCCCTCAGACTTACTGAAAACTATTTAACTGATGTCCCAGAACGTTTTTTTAACACCACGCCTCCTAAATATGCATCCCAATGCTGATAAATAAAACAGCGAATCAGAATCAGACAAGTCACAAGTGCACATCCCTCGCCTCCTCTGATAGGCTGAGTCGACTTCCCACCTACCTGAATGGATAAGCATGTGCTGTTTCAGGTTCTGGATGCGCGTAAACCTCACCCCACATGTGGGACACTGAAACGGCCTGTCTGGGCCATTGGTTCCAGGCCTGGTGGAGGGGCTTATGTACAGGTGATACGGGTACTGAACATTCTCTAACCTGCGGGATGAGAGACAGGGGGGGGGGGGGGGTGTTACTGCAGCGTTAGTTTTGCCCAAAAAGCGCCACGCTCTTCCATACACCCTGAGCCATTTAATGACTCACGGTGTCTTTCCCAAATGTGTCAAGGATTCCTTGCAGGATATCTGAGAGGATGTTTGAGAAAAGGCTGGCAAGGCATGGGGGAGGCTGAGCCCAATCATTTATAGAAAAACCTAAGAATTATATACATTGAATATCCACTTATTTGAAATGTGAGGAAACCCACAAACACATAAAGAGCATGCAAGGTCCACGCATACCAAGCAGAGGCAGGATTCGAACACTCAACCCTAGACTCTCAACCCAACACTGCTACCCAAACATACCGACCATATTGGCAACAATTTTTAACGGTCTTATAAAGATCTGTTACCATTGTGTTCTATTCACTATAATACTGCGAGTAAATCATACCTCTTCTGTAATCCTTTAACACGACTTTTAACGGAGCCATTCCTGCTCAAACAATCATCCAAAAACATTGTTAGCTAATACGGGATCCTCATTATCATAAGAGAATGTATGAAAATGACTTCACAGTGTAGCTATGCAATCATCTATGGCAAACCATGTACTACTTACCCGAGGATTACATGCTGTGTGATTACCATGCCAGACCGCCCCTTCTAAACAGAGTGCTCGTTCTATCCTACATCGTGGACGAAAGACCGAAATGGCA
Organism: Mormyrus lacerda; assembly: GCA_015163995.2. Classification (NCBI taxonomy): domain Eukaryota; kingdom Metazoa; phylum Chordata; class Actinopteri; order Osteoglossiformes; family Mormyridae; genus Mormyrus; species Mormyrus lacerda. Next base: position 17,896,542 of record JAABNX020000044.1, on the reverse strand, counting down.
CATGTCCCTCAACAGTCGCTACGCGACAGCCTGGCTGTGCTCGAATTCCCTTTTGTTTACCCAACAGCGGGATCCTCGCCAGGTTTGCGCCAGACGAAACTGCAAACGCATCCACCTACTCACATGGGGATATTTTTTTATCCCATAACCGAGCCAGAGAAACGCAAACAAACACACAGTGATACACCGGCTAAGAAAAAGCTCCTTGGTGACACCGGCTTTCGCTTGACGCTCGGTTGGTATCGGCGAGAGAGTGACAGGACAGGAGATGGGGAGTAAAGCCTGGAATGTTACCTCTCATCATCTTCTGCGTGGCCGCTGGTGTTGGACGTGCCCTGAATGGAAGGCAAGCCCTCTGCGACACCCTCATCTATGGAACCTTGGGTAGAAAACGAATAACAGGAGAAGCTTTTAATTGATATGCATTTATTTCTTGTAAAACAGTGCTTTCCTCAACACGTTAACGGGCCTCAACTTGCCCATCCCCCTGACATTATTTATTAAGATCCCATGCTACAGTCTCTAGCGACCAACGAATAAATAACTAACTGAAAAGCAAATATCCAAAACTCAGTCAGTCCGCAGCATGTTTTCAAGACTATTTTCTGTGAATTTAGAGAATTCTAAAATTCTTCATTAGATTACATGAGGACTGACTGAGTTTTGGTTCCCAATACTGTAACATATGTTGAGTAAGCCCCCATTTTTGGCCTCATCACGGCAAAAACAAAAAATGGGCTGCCAGGAGAATTTGCTCTTGAATATGAATGTGCAATCAGACTGGTGTCAAAGTTAGAGGAGAAGGACACACACCAATGGAGGAGGACTGGGGGCTAATTAAAAGGTCCTCCTGGACCTGTTCACTGCCGGGGACGGTCTGCTGGTCGCTGAGGGAGCTGTGAGAGGCGCTGATGGGCTGTGATGCTTCCTCGTGAGCCTCTTCATCACTGAGCCGCTCTACTTTGACGCGGACGTCCTCCTCTCCCGCCAGTGGGGATGCCGCTGCCACTGTCTTGGGCCCCTCGCAGGCCAGGTAGTCGGGCAGGCCGCGGGCCACGTCGGTGGCGGAGGCGCCTTGCTCCAACCCGTGGGGGCTCCCCGGCACCTTGGGTTTCTCCGACTGGAACCGGCGGTCCACGCCGAAGGGGAAGGTCCAGGGGAAGGCCAGGGAGGAGTCCACCGGCTGCACACCGGCATCTGGGAACGAGGAGGACGGGTGTGGCACCTGTGGCGAGGCGGCCTGCGAGGCAGGGCACTTCAGCGGGCTCTCAGGAGACATGACAATGAAGCTCTTGCGCTTGCGGCGGGACTCGCGGCACACGGGGATGGCGCGCTCCATCACGCTGCACTCGGACGACACTGGCGAAAGGCTGCCGTCTTGTGGCGTTGGCGTACAGCCAGCGGCGTCCTCTGGTGTGGCGTCCGGCGCCTTCTCCTGCGCCGCGCTCCCACCACCGCCGCCGGCGTTCCAAAGGATGCTCGACTTCATGAATTCGGAGCATGTGCTAGCGACGGCAAACATCTGCATGTAGCTGGCAGCAGCCAGCACATCGATGATGTTCTCTGTGTTGATGGAGAGCGTGGAGGTGTAGGCGTACTCTAGCAGCGGCGTGAAGCCGCTCACCGTCACGTGGTGAAGGTCCAGCACCACCTTGTCGTCGTTGTCCGGGCGGCCCACCAGCTTGCTGCGCAGGAACTCGCTGCAGCAGGCCAGCACCACCTTGTGCGCCAGGAAGAGCTTGTCCTGCACCCGGATGGTGACGTCGCAGAAGTGGCCCTCGTTTCGCAAGGCATTTAGCTTCTCCAGCATCTCCTGACTGTGGGTGGCTGAACTGTGGGTGAACGTTTTCACGCCCATTTCTGAGGTCCTCTCTACTGAGATGCAGCAACACTGATTATCTATTTAAAAAAGACAAAGGATGACGCTAATTAGAGTTAAATATCGATGAGTTGTTTATTTTTACAGAAATAATAGTGCTACTGCTGACTAAAACACAAAAACGTGACAGGGAACAAAGCTCGTTGACTTTATTGTGTAGAGGGTCTCAGTTTTACAGCTTAAATGGATCGATGTGACAGAAAGCATGTGCTCTGCAGAAACATCTTTATGTACATCAAATCACCACAGTTCCCTAAGCATGCAAAAACACAAATAACGAAACAACATAGCGGCATTTCAGTCACCCTTGTTATGCGGGAGCTCTCAAGTTACACAGTAAATCAAATCCACAGCAGCCAAGGCCCAGCTCTACGGGAGAAAACAGCAAATCGACACAGAGACAAAGAAGGGCACAACTCTGAGGCGAAAAGGAGCCAGTACAATTGGTGATGGATAGTGACAACCACCAGTGGCAGCATTTACCAACACTACTACTTGCGTGAGGCCCCAGTTGTTTAAGAGCCCCCTGTTGGCCACAGTCATTACACTAAAGGGGGCCCCAAAGTGAGTTTTTGAGAGGGGCACCAGAAAATACAAACCCGCCGCAGAAAACTGCCAAGCTAAGAAAGAGTGACAGACTTGGCACCATGGTCCACATTGAGAAGCCCACTCAGACCAGAAAAGAATGGTCAAATCAGATAGGGAGGTAGGCCGGGTCATCTGTCAAACCCAGACTGCACGGCAAGCTCTCGCAATATCAGCTCGTCAAAGCATCAGCACTACTGTAAGGAACATGCTCCACAAGACGGTCACAGAGACAGCCTTCTCTGAGTGTGATGCTGTACTTCTCCAGAACTTCCTGATGCGTATGGGGAGGAACTGTGGCCGCTTTTCCTGAAACTTTAAAAATTTATTGTGGAAACAGGCAGGTTCCTTTATATTTCATCTTCAGCAATCTTGAAACAAAAGCTGGTCATAGACATTTGGTGTGATGGCCCAGCGAGTTAAGACACTTAACAGATTCACTGGATTCAATGAGCAAATTGCAAGCAATGGCAAAGATAGTTCAAAGTCAAACAGCAACATGTGAGAACTCATTGTTTATTATAAGGGATTCATACACTCACTGGTCACTTTATTAGGTACTCTTTGCTAGTACGGCATTGGGCACCTCCTTTGGCTTCAGAACTGCCTTAATTCTTCATGCCATAGATTCAGCAAGCCGCCTGAAGCATTCCTCAGAGACTTTGGTCCATGTTGCATGCATCACGCAGTTACTGCAGATTTGTCGGCTGCACCTTCACAATGTGAATCTGCCATTCACCACATCCCATAGGCGCTCTATTGGATTGAGATCTGGTGACTGCGGAGGCCATTTGAGTACAGTGAACCCATTGTCATGTTCAAGAAACCAGCCTGAGAGTGTGTTATCCTTCTGGAAGTAGCCAATAAAAGCTGGATACACTGTGGTCATAAAGGGATGGAGATAGTTAGTAACAATACTTAGGTAGGCTGTAACATTTAAACTATGCTCAGTTGGTACTAAGGGACCCAAGGTGTGGCTAGAAAACATCCCCACACCACACAATCACCAGCAGCCTGACTTGCTGATAAAAGGCCGGACGGATCCATGCTTTCATGTTGTTCACTCCCAAATCTGACCCTACCATCTTAATGGTGTGGTAAAAATCGAGATTCATCTGACCAGGCAACATTTTTCCAATCTTCCATTGTCCAATTTTGGTGAGCCTATACCCACGTAGCTGCAGTTTCCTGTTCTGAGCTGACAAGAGTGGCACACAGTGTGGTCTGTAGCGGTAGCCCATCTGTTTCAAGGCTTGACATGTTGTGCATTCAGAGATGCTCTTCGGCATAATTTGGTAGTACCGAGTGATTACTGAAGTTACTTTTGCCTCTCTATCAGCTTTAACTAGTCTGGCCATTCTTCTCTGACCTCCCCCATCAACAAGGCATTTAGTTAGAGAACTGCCAATCACTGGATATTTTTTCTTTTTTGTCCCATTCTCTGTACAATCCTAGAGATGGTTGTGCGTGAAAATCCCGGTGGTTCAGCAGCTTCTGAAACCCTCGTTACCAGCCCACCTGGCACCAACAACCAGGCCACATTCAATCACCTTTCTTCCCAGTTCCGGTGTTTGGTGTGAACATTAACCGAAGCTCCTGATTTGTAACTGTGTTGTGTCTGATTTTATACCTTGTGCTGCTGACATATGATTGCCTGATTAGACATTTGGTTTAGGGAGCAATTCAATAGGTGCACCTAGTAAAGTAGCCAGTGAATGTACATCCATTTGCTGAAGATCGTAATCATAAACAGCAGTCGCTAAACACTTTTTAGAGACCCTCCACTGCATACTTTTGTTGTTTCATCAGTGGCAGAGTGGAAGCCATTTCCGTTCATCTTCGCCAGTGTGCAAGAAAATGTCCATATTGGGCTGTGCGCTCACACACCCTAGACAGACGTTTAGTGTTCTGTTTACGCGACACTAACAATGGGGGCTCAGCAGAGCAGATAATAGAGACAAGTGAAGTTTCATGAAAGTAGTAGCGGGCATCACAGCAATAATGAGCGCAGACTTGCCATGCTATACCGGAGCCTTCTACAAGCTACTTAACCTGAACCGCCTCATTAAAACACCAGTGGAATAGGCAGGCAAAATAGTGAGTTGCCCTGGTATTGGCTAAGCAGTAAAATACCAGTCATAAACTAGCCAGTGAGTAATGAACAGTGACAGCCAGAGAGAATCATTATTTGATAGCCAAACAGGACGGGGGTCTTCAAAGCCCCAACAATGGCTGCCTGACCAAATGTGTCACTTCCTCTTAAAGGTACTTTGCCTCCCATGGATCACCCTCCCTCTAGGGCCACTCTCAGAGAAGATCAACCACAAAGAAACAGAATAAAATACATAAAATGTCCTTCAGTGAAATATCAAGCTGATTTTGGCCCTTACTCCCTGGCAGGTAAATAATGCAGCCAGAACAGGCCCCTCCCACCCAAAGATAACACCAATAGGAATGCAGCCTTGGATTCTAACCGGACCACCTTACACATGTCCAACATTTCCAGGAGGAAATTAGCATGCTGCTTATTTCTGACAAGGCAGCCATACCTACAAATACAGCTATAGTTGCAACATCATCACTCAAGTAACATCCATTTCTGATATCAGTATGCCTGTTAAAACAAGCAATATAAATAGGAAAACATTTAAATTATACCTGTTGTGTTATAGAAAAACACGGCTGCGTATAAGACTTTAAGTCTGACTGTTCTGGTCATTATCTATCAACTGCATTCACCGTCTCAAAAAATAATACTGGATACCCATTCTTATGCCACAATATGAGAACCAAATTTACCTTAATAATAAAGAAAAATGGCCTTTAGTTCACAAAAAATTTAAAGTAAGTTTGACAACACGATCATGAGAGCTGGACTGACGTTACCCAGGAAAAGAGGCAAGGGAGGTATGTGAAAAGCTCAGGGAAGGGCTGAGCAAAACAGCACAACGTAACGTAGACAGAAACACAACGTAACATAGACAGAAACACAAGAAAAAACAAGACACCTGTTGTCTGCTCTGCCCACTACTAGCTCCAGAATCTTCAAAATAACTTAGCATCACACCAAAGCGTCATTAACACCAATGGGACGACTTCAGGACAGAAACAATAACACCATCACTTTTATGGGCAAATAACAAAATAGTGAAACCATGCCTTTTATAGTCAAATAATGAAAACAAAATCTGCCTCATGCGGTTTGATTCTCTGGGGGGGGGGGGCTCTGAAATCAGCGTCAGAGATGACTGCCCTCCCAATCCACTTACACTCCTGTTTCTCCGAGTGCCTAAAGTCACAGAGCTGATCACTGAATCAGCAGCGCATGTCTATGACGGGAAAAAATTCCTTCTCGACTGAAACCAGCCCCCTTGCCCACAAAAGGACGGGGGCTATGTCTGGCAGCTGCCTAGACACGGAGCTTATTCCCAAAGAAAAACAAGTGACAACTTGGCAAAGACCCCTCTCGCTCGGCCCCCGATTGTGGATGACGACCCCGGGTTGCCCAGAGAAGCTCTCCATGTCACCGGAGCGACTGAGCCTAAGCTGCCGTCGTCGCTGCCTTTATTTTTTTCCGTCCCGCTGGGTAATTTCTCCCATCTTTGTTTCAGGGTGCCATTTATAAAAACGTTACTGTGTTGGTTTTTTTCCCCCTCCTGGGTTCTGTAGGCTACACTGGTTTAGTGTATTACCAGATTAAGAATAGTTCCCCTGGGCCGGAGGGGAAAAAAAGGCACACAAAATAAAATAGCAATTTTCTGGCTGCATTCCTTGATACGCTAGCAGAAATACACAGGGGGTTAGAGTAAAAATGATATACCCCCCCCCCCCCCCACTACCTGCTTTGGATTGGTAATTTTAGCAATCCACTGAGAAATGTAACAATCCTGTATGGCAAGTTGAAAATCCTATTTTTTTTTTTTATTACAATGGAAAAGCTATATTTGAGAATATACCTACACAACCAAAAATAACATAATACACGCCTTGAATTAGGTAGAAAAAGAGACTATGATAGGTACATCACCAATGAATAAAAAGTCAAGTCTACCTGCTACAATCTGCTTGCTACTAAATGATAATGACCCCATTCCTAACTTAGGACCCCAACATCGCTGGCATTACATTACAGATCTCTCTCATAGGTAGCAGACAAAACAGTCATTTGGGGAATTCCTGTGGAAACTGTGCCATTAAACGCAACTAGTATGATGTCAGCCAGTTATGTCCAGTCAGGCAAAGTGTACGGATCTGCCCTATCTGACGGGAAATGGTGCATGTTTAAGATAAACGGAACAGTTCTGGTTAAGATGGAAAAGTCCGAATGAAACGAAGATGGAACAGACCATGTAAAATGGAAACGGGTCGGAAACGGCAATGGTGCAATCCAGGCTGAGAGGAACATGCCAATACCGAACAGAGAAGTCTGTTACTGAATGGAACAGGCTCCCACTGGATGGAAATGGATGATGTCAAATGGAAAAGGAACGGTCCGAGCTGAAAGTAAACAGAGGAGCTCTGAAGAAAAAGATCCCTGTTAAAAGCAATGAACCAACACTGAACAGAACAGTTAAGAGGGAGGGAGCATTTCACATCAGCTGTCAACGGGCCAGGGTGAAATGGAAATGCAGTGGGAGATGGTCATCGCAAACGGTCTGGAGCTAAATTGGAACGGTACAGTCCTTGTTAGTGATAAACATTTTAGCGCTGACTGACAACAGTACGGTTCACGTTAACCATAATCGGCCCAGATCAGACTGGAATCACTATGGTCCAGGTTAAACACACACGTGACAACCTAACTGTAAAGGACTAGCGATGACTGAAAACCATACAATCCAGGTTAGACACAGACATGACAGCACAGACTATAAACGGACCAGCTATGACTGAAAACCATACGATCCAGGTTAAACACAGACGTCACGGCATTGACTGTAAACGGGCAGCCTTTGACTATAACCCGTATGGTTCACTGTGACCATAAACGTGGCAGCCCTGCCTGGAAACAGCGCAGTTCACGTTAACTATAATGGAAGTTTAAGTTTAAATGGAAACCAAGACCCACTTTAACCAGAAACGAGGCGGCTGTGACCGTAAAGGCTGACCGACTCTGGGTAGCACGGAGACCGAGCCGCTGTCCTCGGAGGCAGCTTCGGGGGGCGGGGTTCTCAGCACAGCCCCCTTCCACTTTGTTTACAGTGCCTTTAACGCGCAGCTACGGCCGCACAGGACATTTTTAATAAGCAAAAAAAAAAAAAAAAAACGCGGCAATTACTGACTAGTGCACTTCGGTGACTCCGCTTTCCCCAGTAAAGCGGGAAGGCAGCTGGATCTCAGACGTTATGAAGACCGCGTAGCACTTAGCCAGTTAGCCGCCACCGACGGAATGTTTACATCCGGCCGGGAGTCTTTAAGTTCACGCCGAGCAAAACACCGATAGCGACTCCAGAAAGCCGTCACCCGCTCTGCCAAGCACGGCCGGCCAGACAGCCGCCCTCCCGGCCGCGGGTCCCCCCGGGGGGGGGGTCTCATTCCGCCGACACTCCGCTAGCTACCTAGCCGCTGACAGACGCCTAGTAATGTCGCGAGGCAGCTACGAAAAATGACAGATAAAAGACAGCGGTCGGTACCGAGACGCCCGCCGTTAGACGGATACGAGGCTTCGCGATATTTACCTCCAATAAAAAAAAGAGAAAGAGAAGAAGGAAGAAATGAGATCCGGCCTGCCGCTGGACCGAGCGCCCGGGGAGGGGGTCTGCCGACTCGGCTGTGAAGGCGGGCGTACGGCTAACGTTAGCACGCAGGCTCCGCGCTGCTTTCTCCCCCGCCGATCAAACTCCCATTTCCAGCCGCGGCACCTTCGCTGCTACAGCTCCCACGTAAATGTGCACGAATGGGCGGCCGACTGTTGGCAGAATGGGGGAAGAAAAGTTTATTTCCACCCTTTCCCGTCTCCTCTTTCTTCTTTGTCCCTTCTACGGGTATTTTTTTGCACTTTATTTTTGTCCCACAATGCAATGCGCCTCACAGTCCAGTACCAACGCGCACCGCAGGCAACCAGTCCGGAAAGTAACTGTGAATATGGTGTATCTCTAATTATACCTGCAGCTCTACAGTCGTACCGCCGCGTCGTGCTACACGATGACATTAACAATAACGCGAGCACAACGGGTGCCCGGCCTTTACAAATCAGCGGTTCCGTTAGTTTACATACATTCTCTTTTAAGGTGCAAATCGCTTTGCTCTGAAGTAGTGTCATGCAAATGAACAACCACATGTTGTCTTCGTTTTTTTCGCATCTAAGTTATAGGCTAAGTTACTTTGTACATGCACTGGACAGATTAGGAGCATGATGTTAAAATACTGCTACACATTGGAACAATAGACATTTATTTTTATTCATTTGTTTTTGAGTTCAAACATTTTTGCAGTGTTTGTCTTTTGTTAAAAATGCATTTTTTTTACACTTAATGCAATCCTATTTACGCAGTTTGCCACAAATAAGGTAAATCCAACTGCTTATACAGTATAATTTTCTGGGGTAACAAAAACATTCATCCATCCGTGCATTTTATCTCATCCTAATCCTTGTAAAGTACGCGAGGAGCCTTATACCAGGCAGCTCAGGGCACAAGTCAGGGTATTAGTCCATTGCAGGGTACATTTACTGACATTCACACAAACTGCGGGAGAAAACACGAGTATCCAAAAGAAACTCGGGCAACATAGGGAGAACATGAGAAATTTGTTGGTTAGGTAGATAACATGTCGTGTTTAAGCTACCCCTGTTTGAAATGACTTTATCTTCGTTCACTGACATTTAGCTGACTACCTTCAGTCCGACAAGTTATTTTGCTAATCTCGAAATCCATCTTCGTGATATAGGACCCAGGTACCAGTAAATTAAAAGAAAAGAACGTTTCTGTCACCACATAAACATTTTCTTCACGTGTTTATTTTATTTGTACATCTCGATTATCACTTATAATTCTGAAAGACAGCAGCATCTAGAAAAATATTACACGTAAAAATGTAGAAACTATACAAAAATAAATAGCTTTAAAAGGAAGCTTTAATATTACATAGTACAAGCCTTCACTGAAGGAATATCATGCTGATATTTTCTCCCTTACATTCCTAATGTAGTTACTGGAATGCTACATCACAAACAGTCTCAAAATGTCTAAAAATAAATTACAAATCAATACTAACCTAAAATTCAACGTGAGTGAATAATCTGGAAAATGCTTCCGCATGCAGTAAAAAAAGCAAACAATAAACATTTTAGATGCCGTCACCAACATGCCCGTGGGTGTGAACGTAATGCCCCAACGTTGCACTTTCAAACAATTCGTAACTTCTCTCCACTTAATGGTTAGTTTTACCCTTGAAAGTAAAAAAAGGGTGTATTCTAATTTTACATGGATGCATCAGACCAGACCCCCTGACGAAAAACCAAAAGGAGCTGGTCACAGGCTGAACTATATTCAGTTTCACATATCACGTACTCTGGATTGAAGCATATCTAATTTTACGCGACCTCCGTCCATAAGGATCACGTCGGGATTATACCATTCTCACACTCAGTCGGTTGGCCACGATTACTCTGCCAACACAGAGCTCTAAGAACGCTGCAGGGAACATCCCTACAGTCTGATGGTTTAGTTAAACAAGTGTAACTTCTCGTTGGCTAAATACTTGACTGTATATAAATACCTATACACATAGTTGCTGTTTGTTTTAGGAAACGTTTGGGGGAGGAGTGACATTGTAACAGGCACAGCATACTATGCATGGTTTGTTAGTTAAACTGCTTATTTGGAGTTTTTGATTGAATCCCTCCGGAGAATTCTGTCACTTGTTTTCCTCAAACGCGTATTCTGCCCTTACTTAGCTGTATAATTGGGAACTCATTTGTGGCTGATGTAACTATCAGTTAGTGTTCACTGATCGCAAAAAAACTATTTAGATTCTACATTTGCTTTGCGAGTTTAATTACTTATGTACAGATGTATTGAATAAGATGCTGTGTTCTATGTTGCTTTTTCCTGTGGTTTATAATTTAACCAGAACTAAATTACATTATGTTTTGTTTTTGTCTAAATCCCCATGAGTACAGAAAATGTTTTGTTCTGTTATAGTAATATATATATATATATATACACTTATGAAACCAAAGTTCGTTTTCTGATTAAGTGGCTTTTCTCATTTTTAATTAGTTTTTCTTGCGTTTTTGTTTCAACTGTTAAATAAAAGTTGACGATTTATTAAGGCGTTACATTGTTCCAGTTTTCTGTGGTTGAATTTGCAATTTGTGTTGTTTGGGGGGGGGGGGGGGGGGGGCGGCAAAACTTTAAAGGGATTTTGGTGGTATGGTGCAATTTTGT
>JAABNX020000044.1:17803491-17880300 GCA_015163995.2 Mormyrus lacerda | reverse complement strand
CCCCCCCCCCCCCCCCCCCCCCCCCCCCCCCCCCCCCCCCCCCCCCCCCCCCCCCCCCCCCCCCCCCCCAGTGGTCAACCGGAGCCTCCCCATTTTTATTAATGCAATTTATAACCTAACTGCAATTTATTAAAGCCAATTTATGCTAGATTTATTCTCCAGTTATAAATGCTGGAGAGGGGGTGCAACAGTAACTCCTATGTGTCCCACTGTCTGCCCCCCCAGCCCCCGCTTAGCTTTAAGGTGGAAGGAAACGGTTGTTAAATACGGAATGTGAGAACCAGTGAGAGTCAACAAGTGACTCAGAGGAAAGGAGGTGTGTCCAAAAAAACTGAATCCCTGATAGGCATAAATCGCCCTGATATGCGTGTGGCTTTTTTTCCGGTCATCCCTGCAGATTCATCTCCCCGCTGCAGGAATGACCTTGGCGGACACGACTGAGTGCTGTGTGGAATTCTGAGTTATTTTTTGTACACATGCTGTGGTAGCCAAGCCCCCCCCCAACACCCCCACCCCACAAGAGCCAGTATCCTTTCTAGTCGCCCCAGCCGGCTGAATGGCATTCCCATGTGTTAAGTACAAAAGCATTTACGCCTTCTGGAAGACCAGCACAGACAAAATATATTACTGTTGTCATGATGCTCTCTGTAGGACAGCACGGTGGGGGGTTTTTAGAAACCATAATTTACAGGTTTTTTTTTTTTTTTTTTTTTGGGGGGGGGGGGTTGTGAAAGAAAATGCCCCTGAAAAACTAGGTCAACACAGGGATTTTACCTCCCCTCAAGAGCACCATAACAGTCCGTCATAACTCTTTAAGGCTAGTAATAGACTTTTAAGGCTAAAAGTCAAAAAAGAGTCGAAGAAATTGTAATTGTCAAACAGTTTGGTTTGATTTTGAACCTCAAGTGGGTTAGGATGCTGTGCCTGTGATTGGAGTGACTGTAAGGGCGCTGTTTCAAATCCCACGGTCAGCAGAGGTGTTTTCACAATTGGACTCCAGAGAAAGGGTCTTAACCCCTAGTCGCTATGGGGACTGTCTGACCCCACAATTGCAGTGACTGTAATTGTTGAGTCCTGTGATGATGCAGAGCTTATAACACCGGTAACACAAGAACAGCATGGAGTCTCCTGCACGATTATTTAAAATATGAGCCTCTGGATAAGTAAGGCGCGCTTACCATGGCCTGCGTCAAAGAACTCTGTGACATGGTAGGCGCTGCAGGGCGACCAGGGCAGGGCTTTGCTGAGGTCCTCGAATACCGGGGCCATCACGTGGTGTCCGCCGAGGTGCCCGAACTTTCTCTCGCAGTTCCTGGAGTCGTCGTGTGGCATACTGAGCACGTGACCTAACGAGGCAGATGCCACCCCAACGCCATTAGCACTTAACTCCTCACGCCCCCCCCCCCCACAGCGATGAACATTAGGTAGGCGTTATTTAACCCGGCGAAGACGCGGACACCTAGTTCGTGGGCTACGGTGAAGGCGGTCTGCAGGCCGTTGTCCTCGACGACGAAGCAGCTCCTTTTCGGGTCGCACATGGTGCCCACGTCGGCCACGCCCAGGGTGCTGCAGCTGTGGTGCCCGCAGATGTCCTGCAGACGGGGAGAGACACAGCAGATGCTACGTGGTGACGCCGTTTTTGCTCCGTGCTTCGCCACTCCACCTCCGGTTGGCTGAGCTCACGTTAGTCTATCCATCGTAAAATCAGAGCTGATGAGTCAGGGCTCCGTTTGGGTCCGGGGGGGGGGGGGGCTCTGGCTCACGTTCTAAGCACAGGGGCCCCAGGTCTGCCCCCTCGACCCCTCTGCTTTCCACAGGAACCAGACGAACTAGAGACGTGGTTTAGCACTTAACTGTAAACCCGTCTGCACTCGGGACGAGCGCAGCAGATCGGAACCTGGAGCGGGTCCCGCTACACCGGGACGCGTGGTGCTCAGACCCTCCGTCAGCCATTTGTGGCAAAACGGACGTTTCCTGTCTACTAACTGATCCACAGATGGGATCCCCGGCGCCACTTCCAGCGAATGGGTGGCATTTCCCAGCCACAGTATCTGGACAGAAGAGCAAATTTCCAAAACTGGCTCAGTCTGTTTTTTTGTTGTTTTTGACATTAGACCACCAGTGACCTAAAATCAGGCTTCCTCATGATGTGTTACAGTACTCAGAACCAAAATTCCTCAAGTCATCCAACGAAGAACTTTCGTTACATTCGCCAAAACCTGACAGAAATGGTACTTACTTATAAACTGAGTTTAGATATTTTACTATTATGTTTCTGATATACTACAGATCTAGTAAAGATGCTACCAAACTGGTAATCAGTGACCATATTTCTCTGACTTGGGTACAAAGTTCATATTTCATATGGCACAATAGCAAGACCGCCAAAGGGACCAGGGTACCCTGGCAGATTCAGGGGGCTCCACACTTTACAGGAGCCCCTGAATATGTAAAACACTAATGTATATGATGAAGAAACTCAGTATACTGCTGTTCAAAGGGCCCAACGTGACACTTTGTCAGGGGGCCCAGAAGAATTACAGCCCAGCACATGATTATTGGTGTACAGAGCTAATGGGAGAAGATTCTGTAGCCCCACGGACCAAGAACCCCACTTCTGCGGGGGCAGGTGTTCCACGCAAGCCCTCACCTGCCGGGTGATCAGGAGCGCCGTGTCGTAGTGCTCCGGGTGCCGCTGGCTCCTGGGATTAAACAGCTGCTGCCAGGCACAGAAGTTGCGGAGGGTCAGGTCGCCATTGGCGGAAACGCTGGGCCCCGCCTCCTGGTCCTCCACCACCAGCATCTTCACCACCACCAGGCTGACCGAGTTCTTAAGGCTGGGGTGCTTGTAGACCTGGGCCGCCATGCTGACCAGGGTCAGGAGGTAGTGCTGTGCGTGGAGTGGGAAGTTGGCACAAGCCGTGGGTCACATGGTAGGAGAACCGGGCCAGATCTGAACCTTCTTCACTAGGGCAGGGTGAGCAACTACTTACACTAGGTGAGTACACTAGTGCTCATTATTATGTGTAATTATGGGGTGTCTAGATCAGATCTAGGTAACAGTCGCTCTGTGAGCCATATCCAGTCTGCAGAGCTCTCCTTACTGGCCTGCATGATCATTAAAATGGAAAACAAACAGGTTTAATTCTAAGGTTTTATACTCCAGTATATGAAGATGACCAGAATGTTGCTTATGAATATTTCTTTGAATTAATAAATAATCTTAAAATTTTATAAGTCTATTATTGAATAGCTTTCATGGAACCTGAAAATAAGCATTAACGAAAGGCGCTGACTGACGTAGTGAAGTTTAAATTTGGCCCTCGACGGAAAATAATTACCCAGGCCTGGTCTAATGAACAAATAAGCTAAATTATGTGGAAAATCTCTGCATTTGGAAAGAAAATAGGAGAAACTGGAGAAGAGAGCTAAGGACACAACTTTTTAGCAGTCGTTATTTAATTAAATTATAAACATGGATTTTCAAGTCTGTTTTGTTAGAAGTGGCATTATGCTCTTCAGCTGACTGTCACTGATACGGGTCGGACGGTTCAAGAATCGCTCTCCTGCTTAATTATCTGTTGAGCTGCAGCGCGGGTTTAGGATTTCAGTCTGGGCACGGAGCAGCGCTTTCAGAAGCTGCGGTTTGCATGCTCGTGTCGGGAGATGGATTGTATGTCTGCGGTCTGCGATTCGGTCAGCGCCTCCCTGCGCAAACACGCCGCACCGCTACGTACATGAGCAGACGGGCACACACACGCGCGGCAACGTGACACATCTATAGAATAGTGCATTTACTACACTCCAGGGTAGAAACGCAGTGCCCCACCAAAACCAGAGCATCGTCGGGTCGAGGCCCAGTTCCTCCCAGAGTTTACATTTATGCAGATTCATTTCCAGTCAAATTAATCCCACATTCTTTCCGACCGAAACTAGCCGACTTTAACGACGTGTTAATTTTTTCGCTGTGGAGATGTTGAGTACTCTGTGGCACGTCTTGGCCGCTCTTGGCCAAATTCATGCAACACGGGGCAATTTAGTTGAAACAGATGGTTCCTTTTCGTTAGGCGGGTGACAGACCTTCCAGCTTGCGGCCATCTTGCTTAAGGACTGTAAAATTCCTCTGCTGGAAGCCTTTAATCCACTTTTTTTTCATGGGAAAATGTCTGTATACCACTACAACATATAAAAATATGTGCCTTTGTCCCTCTGGCGGGGAGATAATAACAATATTCCTTATGACAAAATGTGAAACAAAGACCTCCTCACTAGATGCCTTGGGGTCTTGTGAAACTCCCTCTGAACAGAACCCAAGACACTGCATTGCATTTCTTTATTGGATGCATTTATCCAACTTGACTTAGAATAGAGGGAAGGGTTACAATTGATGGCCATTGAATGGGATTAGAACTCATGACCTTCACACTGAGAGCAAAATGCCCTAGTGCTTGAGCTACAGGAGCAGACTTGACAGTTTGCCTTGAGTTCTCCCAAATAAATTCTTCATCTTCAGTTCTCCCGGCAGATTCAAAGACGCTACACTTTGAATTCTCCTAATGAGATGTATTTCATAGCATCTCAGGGCTTATCCTTATGACCTTCCAGTAAAAACCATTAGCTCTACACGGTCCACAAAAAAAACCACAGCAGAAGATTCTTAAGCTGCTCGAAATGTCCTGTTTGCCAGCTTTGATGCCAAAGAAAGGACTATCGTTTTTAATTGTTTCATACATTTATCCTGGTGAATAACATTGTTCATCACTTTTGGAGGACTTCCAGGGTAAAATGCTTAGATTTCTCAGGTCATTCCCTTTTCTATACTACAATCCAGTGTGTTACTGCAGGACTTTACAGACACTGGATAGCATCAGTAGATACAATGTCAATGACTTTCTGCCAACTTTTTCGAATAACTACCATTAAAACCTTCAAACTCTTAAAATTGAATGACCCATGATAATACTGGTAATGTGTTTCCTTATCAAGCAATGCCAGTCAGTCATGACACTTTTAGCGATATTTTTGCGTGCGTTGCCGGTAAATCAGCCCCGATTTAACGGAAATAATTAATCAAACGTCCTTTTCGTTGACCGGCTCGCCACAGAAAGTGAATGTTTGCTAGCTGATGGAAACGATCGCCCCCTGACTATCGTAAAGAATGGCTGCATCCGTCCGATTAAGGCTTCTGGGAAGAGAACCAGCGATCTTAAAAGTATGCGGAAAAATATGCCCAACTTTCCTGAGAAATTTCTGACATGAATACGTATAAAATCACTCCTGGCCAAACGGGTTGGCGCAGGAAACGGCCATTTAACGGCCACGCATTAAATACCGGAATAGAGCCTGCCTTATGTCGCTCCTAAAATATATTTGTATTACAAGCTACTGGAACAAAAACGGCTTAATTTTTTTGTCAAGCTCATTCAGATGTTACCCAATCGATTGCATAAATAGCTTACATTAAAATGCTATGATTGTTATAAATTCTGGATGTTGTCAGGGCGACATTGTTAATGTAAAACAAATATCAGTTTACTGGAAATAACGCGGAATAAATGTGCTTAACAGTAGCCTATAGAAATAATATGCCTATAGAGACACGTACCTTTAGGTCATCCCCGTAGAAACGTGCCATCGTTGAATCTGCCACCACCAAAGTTTCAATGTACCTCTCCGCGGACACGAAGCGCTTCTCTCTCGGCACCGGCGATCCGTACGTCTCCCCCGATAAAATCTGGACTCCTTGTCTCCTTTCCTCGTCTTCCTTTCGGCCGATGGGTATTTCTTGTACCAGCTTTTTAACGACATGCGGCTGCATCTGGGACGATTCAGCTCTCTGGCTGCCAGTCTGAGGCTCGATGAGATATTCATCTCCATCTGTTATAAACGATCCGTAGATCCCGTAACAAATACTGACAGCAACTACAGAGTCCCACTTCGAGTCTACAGTCCCCGAATAGAAGCAGCCTTTCAAACTCGTCCCGACCGCATCTGTCTCGTTAATGTATCTGAGAATGTCAGACGCGCGGTGACCAGGAGGATGTGGGATTTCTTCTTGATCCGCACGGAAGTCCGACGTCTTGGGTAGGGAGTGTGATTTAATTCGGTGGATCTTAATTGCTGGGGCTAAGAAACTCTCATCCGCAGTCAAATTCAGAGTGAACTCTTTACCGAAAGCAGCAATTCTGAAACTCACCCGGTCTTTGCTCCGTGCCCAAAAGCGACCGCTATTCCTCTCGTTTATTCTCAGAGGTATAATTTCCTCCGATTCGAAAAAGTCGGCAAGTGCAAAAGGAGTACAAAACGCAAGAAAGATGATAGCTATAACTGAACTCATTTTTTTTTTTTAAATCAATGTGTAGACTTTATGTCAAAAAGGCCTTCAGTTTTAATAATGAATTTTAAAATGAAAAAAAAAAAACACAACAAAATGAACACCTATATCCGAAAATGTGTAGTTAGGTTACATTTACTCGCAGACAAAACGTACACGCACAACTGCTTGACCGCCTGTTGATTTTTATACTTGCATATGAGACTATTCAAGTTTTTTCGACCACGACCTTTTACAAATGCACCTGATGCCCGAACTCTCCTGGTCTATGATTTAAATATTACTCTGAGCCTTAAGTTAAAGCTAATGCAATTTCATTTGTAACCTGAGCTTCCCACTTCTCAGCGCCAGTGAGGGGTCCTTGATGCTGTGGTATTTATACCTTCTGGCTTAAACATTAGAGGTTTATTTTTGATGTTCCTCGCCACTTCTCTCTCTCCTCCCACTCGCACTTCATGAAGAAAAAAAATCTTTTGGATCAAAGTGATCCAATGAGAACAGACTGGCAGTCCTCCGCCGTACTAGCCATAGTCTGACTTCCAGACAACTATTAGTAAAGTTTGTACATGCATCAGTAACGCTTTCGCAAAAATCCATTTACATTTACAACAGAGAGAGAGAGAGAGAGAGAGAGAGAGAGAGAGAGAGAGAGAGAGAAACTTCAGCTAGAGAAGCAACACAGATGAACCGCAAATATGCAATGTTTATGACTGTTTTATCGGTAGCTGCGACGTATGTAGGCGAAAAAGAAAAATTGCAAGTGCTGGACTCCATCCCGTAAAGAGCCGTAACTTGACAGCATCGCCATTCTGTTGACGTTATCCAGCGCGCGCTCCTCGGCTGTGATGCTTAATAAACACATGTTAGTGACATCCAATAGATAAAACAAAGCCGAAGGTCTTGGAGGAGTGTCAACATACCTTGCCAACATATTTTACAAATGCAAAACAAGAGTGGGTCGAAAGAGTATGTGTATTGAGACAGAGGTCTGGAAACCACAAGATATGTTACATTCAAAAAGCGGAGTGAGCGAAAAAGTGTCACCACAGCGTCACCACACCACCCACGCTGAAAGGCTGGCCCGCGTCATTCTGTTGGAAAATATTTTTAATCTCCGTTAAAATAGATTATTGTACTATGGATTAGAGGCAGGCTGACGTGTTATTATTCTTCAATAAAAAGAATGTTTATGTCTTTAATCCGAATTTATTGTAAACTTCGTGTTCCGATAGTTTAACATATAACCAGATAAGGTATACACCCTTGCAGTTCCTCTGTTTATCATACGGTTTTATGGTAATAACAGAATGATTCACGTGAAACGTTAGGATATAGGGTATATAAAATCAGAAATCCATTTCCATACTACAGAAATAATCCCACATATTGTCGAAACGTCCCACTGCTAACAATGTATTCTCATTGCCGTTAGGTGGCGACATTGTATCACTTAAATATTGAGCCGTTGACTTGCAATATAGAAGAATTTGTTTCACTGGAAATACAAAGTCAAATAATGAGCATGTACATTAAAATAATTTCCGCATAGTGTGAAGCTCGTATAGTTTGTGACGTTGCCCGAGAGTCAACAACAATTGCAATATTACCAATTTACTTGCAGAAGTCCGAACTGTTGATTTTTGTAATCGTGACTGGTTATGAGCAACAGAGGTCGCAGTTGCATAGAAAGAACGAGTGCGTTTTCCCCCTTCCCAGGTGTAAATACATCCAGAAAAAGTTCAAGACGATACTTATATAATTTTGTACAATTTCATTAAACATCCCTACTGACATTTTAGACATGTTTGGAAAGAAGAAAATATGTTATGAATGAAAATCACCCAGTCTGTCAATGAATGTGAAATTTCAGCAGCAATCTTTGTCTCATAGATTAGAATAAATGTTAGTATATCTACATCAGTCTAACATAATTGAGCAAATGGCAATTAAATATTTTCTGTTAATGTTTATTGACCATATTTTTGCATGTTCCGTTTTCGATTTTTTTGGCATCATAAGATACCATCACCTTTAAATGGAAACCACAGAGGACATTTTGTGAATAGAACACAACTTAAATTCATAACAAGTAGATTCATACAACTCATGTGATCATTTCGTGCCTTATACAATCCCATATTATTATGCTCAAGTGTTTTTTGTCTGCATCTACGGTAGAGATAAAACAAGGTATAGCATAGATTATACATATTTATTAAAATAGCTCAAATTACATATTGGAAAAAAATGCACTCTTCCGAACGATTCAATAGGCTGCCAAGAATTAAGAATATTCAATTTTTTTTCTCATGTATTGCTTTAATATAAAACTGCATATTTCTTGATTCTGTAATAAACCAGTACATTTAAAACAAAGATACCCAGACGCTGGGCGAATATCAAACTGATTACAACCTGTCGAGGATAACGGCGATGCGTTGTAATAGTTATAGTCAATAGCATTTTAGTTATGACAACTGATAAAAATGACCAATTAAGGAAGACAGAAAAAATAATAAGAAATGCCTGGCAGAAATATTTTGTATTGATGCAGATTTTCGGTAGTTACACGGCAGATTTATCCATTTTAAATTATCCAGACTGACAATCGGTTTTGTATGCTGTAAAACTTAAGTATGTCTGTATGATTGTTGCAAAACACAAAAAGGGAGACGATTTATTTCCAGGAAAATACATAAAATACAGATGAGGGGATGTTGTTTTAAGATGCTGTACCTTTACGCGGAACCAGACAACTTACGCTGCAGTTTTTAACGGTGCACTGGATGCGTAACTAAGCTTACATCAGCACTCGTGCAAAGCGTTGTCCAGCTCATGAGCCAGTGGGAGGAAAAACCCGCCTCGCGCTGCGCTGGTAAGTGATTTTTGCAGAGCTCCAAGTGGCTGCGGTCTTAACCTTAAACCGGGAGACATATCCAATGAGCTTCTCAGCGCCTCCCTAAAACTCTGATTACAACTCCACGATGTTTACACATGACGCAAAAGCATAAAGCCGCTAGAAAGACGAGGTCATTTCTGCAGACAGGTAGAAGATGTGAGTGCACAATACTGGTGAATCTGTGCTGAGAGGACGCGCAGCGGAAATTGGAAGGAGACAGTGCCTTGGATTATTTGATAGGGCTTTAATAAAATTTATTATCATAGCCGATTTCTAACTTTTTCAGATTGGTCATTTCTTCCATTCGTTATTATTGTTATTGCACAAACTAGCCTACATAACTGTAGCCATGTCCATGTTTATTTGGACAATAGTGATTATTTTTAATCTCTTATTCATGTTCACCAGAATAAGTCATTCTATGGAAAGTGATTTTTGTTTTCCAGATCGCCTGGACCAGCAAACGGCGGAACACAATTTTGTCCGCCCAGAAGAGGACATTCAGCGGCAGCACGCTGTTTTTCGAATTAAAGCATTCAAGGCGGATTTCGTACTCAATTTATTTCCAGATTCCAACTTTCTTGCACCTACCTTTTCTGTGCAAACCACCGCAGCGAATCCAGACCTGAGTCGCTGCTTTTACTCCGGTGATGTCAACTCAGACAAGGATTCCTATGCTGCCTTGAGCCTGTGCAACGGTCTGCAAGGCGCATTTGGTTACAAAGGGTGGGAATATTTCATCAGTCCCGCGCGCAATGATTCGGCATCTGGAAACAGCGGCTCCGTAGAGAGCGCGCACGCGCTGCGACGCCGGAGGAATCCTAACCTGAGCGCCAATGTGACGTCCAGGTGTGGTGTGGACTCTGGTCAGCACCGTGACATTTTGCAGTCCTTGGAAAGGTACAAACACATGAAAGGGATCAATAAAGGGAATATGACTGAATCTTCTTTAAAAGGTTTGGGCAGGTCCAAGAGGTTTGCTTCGGTGCCTCGATACGTCGAGACCCTTATTGTTGCAGATGAATCCATGGCTAAATTCCACGGCGACGACCTTAAGCATTACCTTCTGACCCTCATGTCAGTCGCCGCAAGGCTTTACAAGCATCCAAGCATTCTCAACTCCATCAACATTGTAGTTGTCAAGTTTATGGTGATTACCGAAGCAGACAAGGGACTCAAAGTTTCCGGCAATGCCGCGCTGACTTTGCGCAATTTCTGCACGTGGCAGAAGAAGTTCAACAAAAACAACGACAAACATGCTGAATATTGGGATACCGCTATCCTCTTCACTAAACAGGTAAGAACGGATTTGGGGAAAGATTACGTGGTGTATTTTAATTCCATCTATTTAAAGCACCTGCACATGTGATAAATTAAACAAAAGTGTGAAGAATTTTAAATAATGGTTACTGCGACCCTATTCTCGATAAGCGGGTGACATATGGATGAATGAATGACAGGCTTCTGGAATTTTGCAGCTATAGCAAGTATGCAATGTAAACAGTTATTTAACTGGGAAACAAATGTCAAAATTACTGTAAAAAGTTGCTGTTAAGGATTTCTGCGAATCATTGATCTCGGTTCACGCCCCTGATCGCACTGATTGCGGACTGGACGGACCCCTGGGAGAAATATAATCATGGCGATGGCTGTTTTAGATGCACAGCACAGTTGCAGAGATGTCCTTATCTAAGTCATCTTCGCTATCACCGTGACGTCGTTGAGCGTGTCTTTCCAAGCCCCGCCTTCGCCCATCCCAGCTCTTCCCCCCCATTGGCGCACGAGTCACCTCAAGCAATGACACCGTGTTTAACTTCACATCTTACGCTAGCTCGCTTCGCTTTTTTATGAAATGATGCATTCACTGGCAATCCAATGGTCTTCCAACCACATATTAAAAGCAAGGTCTGGAAGGAATAGGCTGCAGCCTAGATTTCAGGCAGCTTAGGGGACAAGGCATTGGTACACCAGTTAACATTAATGCATGTGTTTGGGCAGTGGGAGAAAACTCACATCATGTAAGGAAAATGCGCAAACTCCACACACATATGACAGAGACAGAATTCGAACCCTTAGTTCTTTGGGTGTGAGGCAACAATGCAAACCTATGTCTCCCACTGACCAGAGATGACCTGTGGAATATCATAGGGAATCATCGTTCAGCAATTTACAGTTTTATTACTATAGAATTTCCCAAGTAACTAATCATCGTGCAAGTATCTGATGCAGATGATGGCGACTATGTGAATCTGACTTGTTAGTTTTGATAATTGTTTTGAAGGGTATAATGTCTTTTTTCATCGTTCATTTGAAATGCTAGGTGTGTTTTATCACTGTTTCAACAGCATAAAGCAATTCATTCTGCCTCATTCTTTCTTGTCTTGCTTTTTGTGAGTGAGCTGAAAATGTACTTCCAGAAAAGTTTTATGAGTTAGGGAGATGACAGTTTTAAACACATGCTCCCTGCAAGGACCACACAAAAATGTCTGCTCCTATAATTAATGTCAAAGTCAGACAATCATTTTTATATTAATGCTTCTCTTGCCGAATCACCTGGTTTCCACCCTATAACACATCAGCACACAATACAACAGGGTTAAAATTAGCTCACCTGTAATGAGGACTATTCTTAACAGGACGCCAAAACACTATACCACTAGCTAGTTTAGCAATTAAGTATGAAAGCTCTTAACTTGAAAGTTGCTGCTCTGATATGAGGTTGTTGATGTTGACGCTGATGCTGTTCAACCCTTGAATGAGACGAAGTCCACAAAGTACCCAACTACAGGAATGATAAGTTGCTGTTGATGTCAGTGTTGGAAAAGCAGCTGAATGTGAAGCTGACTGTGTGAAGCTGACTGTGTGAAGTTGACTGGGATAGCAGTGTTGTGGAGGGCTGAATCTGTCCAATTGGGAACAGAGTTTAGAGATCATGGTGCAGGTCTTGAGCTGGTAGGTCATGGAATGCAGTTGTGTTAAATTCCCCACTATCACACTACATACAACACGTTAGAGATACTCTGGAACTTTTTATGGGTTTCTGGAGTTGAGCATTGCCGGTTCCCCCCCCACCCCCCCCACACGTAAACTGTTATACCTGCTGCTCCTGGACCCATGCCCACCTCCCTGGCGACACCACACACATTTATCCACTGGCCATTTCCCTTGGAAGATTTCAGAGACGTACTGCCAAGTTAATTAAGGTCAACCGACGCGGGCTTCTGACAGATGGAAACACGAGCGCGTGATCTGCACACCTGATACGCGAGGAGCGTACGCGCGGGTGAGTAGGCGCACGGAACGCCAGCGTTTGGAGCTCGCAGGTTTTTCCCCTTAGCTCATTTCCGTGGCTCCTGCCATGCATTTGCGTCATGGGAATCCGGGAGAATTCCCTCATCCACAACATCCCCGGACCACCTGTCTCAATGCAGCATCTTAAAGAATTCCGTTTTGGGCTAAAGCTTTTGGAAAAAAAAAATGGAAAAAATTCAGCAGTGAACTGGTCAGACAAATCGGCCCCTTCTGCGTTACCCTGTGATGAGTTTTTTTCTGGTACAATGGGACAGTGTTTTTTATTTTTGCAGCATGCCAGTGCGAGATGCCATTTTTAAAAAGACTGGCATTGGCATTTGTCTACATAAAGTTTATTGAGTTTGTTCTCTTTAATTTAGACTTCTCTATTTTTATTAGGATCATGCGTATCCTGGAGTGTAGGTCAGGGATTTAATGGGAAGTATCCATTTCTTTGTGACGTCACCACTTCCAGCTGTGAGATGCTGGTCCTCCCCACCCCCACAGCCCACACCCCCTCGTTGCAGGGAGTCTGTTTCCCATTAAGCTTCACTGGGCTGTAATGGGAGAAGTCCCAGCGTAGCGAGAGGAGGCCCGGGATTTGGCCCACCTGCTAGCTCATAGAAGCAACATTGCGAGACATTTCAAACCTGGCTCGCTACAGCCGAGGAGGCTTGGCGGCCATCTTGGATGACCTCCGAGGACCAAGGGTACACGTGCTCGGGGATGCAGGGACACACCCGCTAACGTATGACAATATGCATGTATGTATCCGGGATGAAAATCTGACCCCCATGGCACTACAATTAAACATTTGCTAAACAGTAAATGTCTAGTAATTTACACATTGACTGGACAATATACTGTAATTCACATACTACATTTACACATTGACTAGACAATATAATTCACATACTACACTCACACAGAGACTTGCATTTTCTAGAGCATATTTTGTACATGAGAGGGGGGGGTAACCGGGCCCAGAAAAATGGAAAGCTCTTCATTTCTTGTGGCAGTGTCTTCCAGTCTGGTCCTCGGGGACCTGTCAGGAGGGAGTAAAGATATGGACTGTCTGTGGGTTCCTGAGGACCTGATCGGGAAGCACTGCTTATGGTTCTTAGCCTGCGGTTCTGGTTCACCTGAGTCTCCCTGCCGGGTCGAGCAGGCGTCTGCTGGGAGAGGACTTTGCGGTTGATGAAATGTCACGCTACTTTGGTTTTCCCAATTTGGGAGGTCCAAACACGACAGAAGAGACCCTCACACTGCCGCTCATTCCAAAAATGGGAAGTCAATACATCCTTTCTAATTCACACTTTGCACTGTAGTTAGGCACACGGCCATAGGTCAGTCCTCTATTTAGTGTTCCATCATCTGCAAATAAGAAGAAGAACAGCAGGACATTGATTAAGGCGGGGCTGCCAACTTTGGTCAGCTGGCTGGCCTGAGATTTTCAATTGTAAATGGTTTGCAGACTACATCAATGCTTTTGATATAGCTAATTTTAGGCTTATAATGGAATAATACAGATTTGACTTCTTGTGTGAGCGCGAGAGTCTGAAAGTGTGAATGTCAGGGTGTTGGCAACCCTGATTAAAGTCTCAGCGATTTTGTTTAGAGGAACTTCTGCGTCATATTAGTTACTGCAAGACTGTGAGTTGTCTTTTGCTGATAAATATATGCCTTTAATTTTGCACTGTCAGGATGTTAGGAAACATTAAGAACCTCTTAGCCAAACACTCCCTAATTCCGCATTTCATTTGCAGTACTGGTTTTACGGTGCATTATTATTGGGGGGGGGGGGGGTAAGCTTAAAGCTGCTGGATCATTTTTAATTCTTGTCCTGGTAGATGTTCTGGACGTGGCATGTAAGGAGACGGTACGCAGATGCGATGCTAAAGAGATACAGCTGTCTGGTGAATACTATGAAGACGTCTTCCTAGAATTTGCAGAATCTTCTGTGCCGCATCATTGAATTTATTAGGTACATTTGGGGGAATTTTGAGGTAGAAATTGGTTCCATAAAGCTGTTAAGGTCTCCCATCAATGAGACAATGGGCACGTCTCAGACTGTCCTCCTGACATTTTTTTTCCCTCAAGAATGTATCTTATAAAGCTGATGGGGGAGAAAAGTATCTTCCATTTGCTATGATTTGGAAAACAAAATGGTAACACTTTACTTAAAGCAGTTATGTATAATGCATTAAAAT
Source organism: Mormyrus lacerda (assembly GCA_015163995.2). Taxonomy (NCBI): domain Eukaryota; kingdom Metazoa; phylum Chordata; class Actinopteri; order Osteoglossiformes; family Mormyridae; genus Mormyrus; species Mormyrus lacerda. Next base: position 17,865,566 of record JAABNX020000044.1, on the reverse strand, counting down.
ACATCATAATGCAATATAATGCATTCATAAAGTATTATAAACATAGTTACAACTATTTATAGATAATAGCTTCATGGAACATTAATGATGCATGATAAACATGGCTATAGTGTGTTATGCCATTTCTTAAATATTTATAGCTGTGTTTATAATACTTCATGAATGCATTATAATGCATTTTGACGGTATCTATAATGCATTATGATGACTGCCTTAAGTAAAGAGTTACAGAAAAACTGCACAAACACAAATCACTATCAGACCCCTAATCAGATTCATTTACAATTTTATTGATTTGTTCATATTCCTCAGGTACCATCAGATTTACACATTTTAAATTGACTTCATGGCTCCGGGCAGTCTCAAGCGGCTCCCATGAGAGTGCTGAAAACATCCCAAGTTATGACGGATGTACCGCATGCCAGCACTAGGCTCCGACAGGGTACTGTCAGTCCCCACTTACGGTGAGACGGGAGTCAGCCAGAAGGTAAACATTCGAGTAAAGCCCGAGTGAACTGCTGACAGAAAGGGGCCGGAAAATTTGGAAGGTAAACCCTGGAGGGAAAAGGCTTCAGTTACCAAATATCACTTACCAAATACGGCGTCTCAGACATTCTGGGGACTGATCAGTCTAGCAATAGAGTCAATTTATGCAGATTTATCTAATATTCCAATATGTTTTTTGTTGGTAAGTGGCAGTGGTGATGAAGGACGTGTCAAAGTTAAGCAGCACTGTGGTTTGTCACTGATCTAACTCTCCATTCTGCACAGGCCTCAAGAATAGAGGCTATTAAGAAAGTTTTTCAACAGCCAGCTTTTGTAACATTAAACAAATCCCCAAAGATGCCAGGAGGAGAAGAGTGGCTGCTCCGTTAGTTTTCCACCACATTGTAAAGGATGCAGACAATAAGCAGAAGCCACTTACGGGAATTCAGCTACCCAGAATCCTTCTCTCCGATCGCTGATGGGGGGTCAGTTGTTTGAGTCTCTGTGTGCCAGTTTACCAGGATTGACGTGGGAATTGGGATGTCAAGCAGACCACATATTGTTCAGATAAATTTCTTTAATAAATAAGTTTACATGCATTAAGTTTGTTCCGTGTGAGTATTTGTGTTTGCTCAGTACACTGTTGGTTTAATATACGGCAAAAAATGGCATTTCAAATTTAAGAGAAACTGTTTCTGTTTTGATACAAGACGGCCTAAAAGTAGCAAAATTATCTGCCAGTGCAGTAAGAAAATTGTATTTGGCAAGATTTCCTAAAATAAGACAATATGCTTAAAGCAAGCAAATTAATCTTATTCATAAAATTTGTTATTATTAATATTATTAATGAAATTAGAATTCTGTCTAAAAATAAGAGAATTCTGCTTGCTTAGATTTTAATTTTTTGCAGTGCATAATTTTCTGTCTACAATCCCACTGAAAACACAGCTTGCAAAAACAGTTTTATAAACACTGAGATTGCCTTGAAAATTTTAATTTTTTTTTTTACTCATGGGATTGGACAGTCAAGTGTCTCCTCTGTGATGTAATGAGTATCCATTTATATGGTTGCTTGAACTAACTATCATTTGGCTCGCGGGTCGGGGGACCGCAGCTGTGGCATGACTGGGGATTGGCTCTCGCCTCCAGCTTGGTGGGAACACTTTTCCCTCGGGAAGCATGCAAATGGAACAATTTGGACCATAAAAACCCAAGAAGCGTAATGAAAATCTCATGTTTGTACTGCCGGGCGCCAATTAGGTCAATCCTCCATGAAGAGTTATATAAACTGATGATTAAGAGGTTTGGAAGGACTGGAAGGAGAACAGGCAGTATGTAATGAAACCATAGCTTGCTGGGGAAATCAGAGTTGCCCACGGCAACGTTTATACTTTCAAATGTGATAGCTGTGGTAGTGGTTTCTGGGTTTTTGATTACAACTCTATTGGTATAACCGTCAGAGCCTGTTTGGGATTCTTTTTGGCACAGTTTTTGTACCATAGTGACATACAGAGGTGATGTTTCCCAAAATGTTATTGCCTTTTCATCCATGGCATGCCACAAAGTATGGCAGCATTTAAATGGCATACCGTGGCAGTATTTAAATAGAGCTTGTTTGCTTGAGTCAGTGACAGTTTGTTTACGAATACTGAATATACCCTTTCATGGCAATACGGCAAGAAAAACACTGAAAACTGAAAATGAGTTTGAAAAATGGTGATGGATTACAATCCTAAACATTTTTCGAAGTTAACATCTCCTTAGCTCTAAGTACCTTCAAACCAAGCTGCACTTAGCGTCCATGAGGATGATGACACTGGAAGAAATAACAGCTAAATATTTCCAGATCTCTTGGATTGCTCCAGTGACATCGGTGTCACTCGGTTAGCTGCCATCTTCAGGGAGGAAAGAGAGAGCCAGCAGGAATGCTTTGGGTTTGCCCAAGACTGACATCATCCACACGGTTGTCCATCAGCTGTTTGTTCTGTTCATCGTAGCAATTGGTATGGGTGTCTGTGCGGGGGGGGGGGGCATTTGTAATGCACCTGCTTGTGCACAATGGATGCTATTTGTGTAAACAGGGGCCTCGTGGACTGAGGACTCACTGGGGTCGACTGGGACGAAGCCAAGGCAATAAACAAGTTTATAACCGATTAACAAAAGTGACATTGATCCTCCGTTTACCCTCTCTTCTGCACATGTGCGCACATCTGGATCGGGCGGGTAAAAAGTCTGCTGTGGCGTGTAAGCAGTTACTTTAGATGGCCGTATGGTTTTAATTGGGGCGGGTGTTTTTGAAAATGAGATAAAAGCCGCAATTTGGGTGGGTTGTAAATCATACATCATATATAAGTTTAATATTCTACATTTGTATACATTGTACACATGTGTGTATGTAGCGTTGTTACCGTCAGATAGGGTAGGCCGTGTCATGGCTGCCAAAGTTGTCTGCTGTCATTGCGTGAATGGTTTTGTGTCTATCTGCCTAAGAAGGTCCTTTGTTCGCAGTGTGATACTAAGGAGATCACAGACGGCAGTTTAACGCTCATATAATCAGCTGGGCTAAACGGACTCCAGAATGTCAAAATCCGAGCGGTGCGGAAAGTGGGCCTCCTCTCAGCGTAGGCAGTCTGTTAGGTTCCGCGTCTACTCCTGTCTGAGAGATGTGAGTGTCAGCATACACAGGCTGTCTGCTGACGTCTCCTACAGATAGATAAGAGGGTCTGACACGAGGGTAGAACAGAAACCACAGACGGGCGTCACAGACGGGCTCCACTGAAAACGAATGTGAAAACAGCGGCACTTAGACCAACAAAACGTAGATACAAGTCTTCATAATTGTATGAAAGGTTATGCCAGTGCATGCACTACTGGCTTCTCTGGAGGACTCTTAGTTAATACTCTTAATACTTTTTAAATACATTTAGTCAATATTGGGAGTATTCCAAAGTCCTAATAGAAGTATTGTACTTTAAAGTAGAGTTTCCCAACAGACTGATTTCTGAGGAGCGGTTTACATCATGGGGATGGGAGCATAGCCAGAAAGATTGGTGATTTAATCATTTTAACCGTCTCTTTTTCAGATACCAAAAGAAAGTGCTAATGTGTGGAGTTGTAAAAAACTGAATATATATTGTTTATTTTTGAAATAACCAACTCCATCATGACACCCCCAGTGTCTCGTGGTCTTGGGGTTGGGAACCCCTACTTTAGAGCTGCTAAATATAGAAGTAAAGAGATTCCTGACAGACAGGTGTGATGGTACCTAAAGCTAAAGCCCTTCCCCAAACCTGCTGATTTCCCTTTTCTCTCGGTCACCAGGACCTTTGCGGTGCCTCGACTTGCGACACCCTGGGCATGGCCGACGTGGGCACCATGTGCGACCCCAAAAGGAGCTGCTCTGTCATCGAGGATGACGGCCTCCCTTCCGCCTTCACCACCGCGCACGAGCTCGGTCAGTCCGCCGGGGCCGCTGCATTTGCCCGAACATGTTCGGTGTCATGATCCATAGCAATCTGGTTCTACCCGAAATGTGTTTTATTCACAACTTCATTTTAAATGATGCTTTATTTTGCATTTGCACAAGTATGAGAACAGGTACGTTGAAATGTGCTAGTTTCCACATTATCTCGTCATGCTCTCCAGACATGCACATACACATAGAGGTGAGAGCTGAAGCTTGGACTCTGAACGTAGGGTCAGCCATTTATTCAGCTCCCTGAATAAGATCCTTACCCCCCTGTTTTTCGGGGGGTAAGGATCTTATTCAACAACCCACAAGGGATACAGCTACTCTGCTGAGGACAGGAGTTGAATGATTCTCTTTCCCAACACAGGCACAGAGGCCAAACCCACTGGGCCATACACCTCATCAAATGCATGGCCACTAAGGATTTTATTAATGTTAAAACACTCTGCAAGGCCTCTTGTGACCACCACAGGGAGTCTTCTCCATGATCTGCTGCTCTGTGGCTTGATGTCTGTCATAGCAGTGAAGGCCTCTTCATAAGGGTCGAACGTAGGGGTCTCCAACTCCATATCCTGGAGAGCTACTGTCCAGAAGGTTTTCTATTCTACCTGACTTCTGATGAGCCTCACCTGTTCTTGGTATTTACCTTCTGGACAGTAGCTCTTTGTGCCTTTGGCCTTTGTGGCCATTAGCGATCATTTTTTGGACCAAACCTGTGCTACACTTTCTATTGCGTGATTTACCGATAGTTCATTTAAACAGTGTCATGGAAACTCGATCCAACAACAAGCCCTGGGGTATTAAGTAGGAAAAACAGCTGATATCTCCTGTCATTTACCGAGCTTTTTTCTGCTGTGATCGGAAGCGCTGCTTTTGCCTCTCCTTCCGTATCACTCCTCGTTAATCTTGTTAAAAAAAAATTGGGCTTTGCTGACGCTCTGTTGAAGCCTCAGTCCTCAACTGCCATGAGATTCTTTTGAAGTCTAGATTGGCACTATCTGGGCTCGGTGGCAATGAGTGTCGAGTAAATCATCTGCGGAGGACCTCGAAGGAGAATTTTGATCGAGAACAGATGGGAGAAACATTTACAGATGTGTGAGAATCACACGGAGTAGAACCGGCCTGGAATGGCTTTGACAGAACCATACTCTTGTTCTTGGGATGTGGCACATTCAACAGAAGAGTTCTGTACATGGATTTTATCTTTTGTTGTAGGACCGGGACTTTTGATGTGTCCGACCTCGCCTGCTTCTGTAAACGTCCATGTCGTATGCATTAGAGGTTCACCTAAAAGTGCAACTGACAGATTGCTTTAATGATAGTTTGTACGTTTAGCAGTTAGCAGTTGGGTAGTTGTGCAAATTGCACACTTTTACCGGCGCCTCACATGCGATCCCACACAGGGCACGTCTTCAACATGCCGCATGACAACGTCAAGGCCTGCGAGGATGTGTTTGGCAAGCTGAGCGATAACCACATGATGTCTCCCACGCTGATCCAGATCGACCGCACCAGCCCCTGGTCTGCCTGCAGTGCGGCCATCATTACTGACTACCTGGACAGTGGTCATGGTAAGCTGCCTCCCACACTGAGTCATTTCTCCTCCCGGAAACCTCCTCTGGTATTACCGTTGGCTGCTTTTGCATTCCCCCATCAAATAAAATTAGCCCTTAAGTTTTTTCCCCCTTTGCCAGATCAGCTAATATGAAGGAATTATAATCCTCACATAAACTGTAAGATGGTGTATGTGTGGCATAGGCCAACTGGTGCTTTATTGGCTTTTCATGTCCAGTTCATGAGTTTGGCATGAGTGCCTTAGTTTCCTGTTTTTCTCGAGAACTACTTTGGCTACATATTTCACAATAAAAACAAACGACACATGACTGACATGGGTGGAAGAGAATAAACATGATATTCCAAGCCCATCCATCCATCCATCCATTCATATTCCAAACCACTTATCCAGAACAGTGTTCCAGCATACCTGGAGCTTATCCCAGGCAACATACGGAATGGGGAACCCCTGGTTCGGATGCCAGACCCCTGCATTTTTTTTCCTGAGAACACAATTTTTATGCTGTGCTCCAGGTCTAGCTATAGCAATCCCAACAGTGAATCTGTACAATTGTCTCCAAGCCTCGGATGATGTCAGGTCCAAGCCGTTTGACCTTTACTTTCCCATCTGTCTGGAATTATAAGGGCTGATAGACAAGAAATGGTTAGTTTGGCACCTGGCTATGTGCCAATGCAGATTGTACAGAGTGTACAGAATATATCTGTTAGTGCTTTTTCATGAAATATGCCTGCAGGAACAGGAGAGACATAGTGAAATCAACAGAGGAGGTTGCTTTTAAGCGAAGTTTCAGTTGCACTTTTCTCCTGGGATTTTTAGTTAGAACATACAGACACACAGAGAACATTCGGTGCAGCTTACCTCTCTGGTTTGTTAATGCTAGGATCACGTGTTGGATTTCTATCATTAGAGGGCGTACAATGTTCTCTGGTTTTGGAGAAATCTCGAGTCCCCGTAACCAAAACGACGGCACTCTTTGAGCTTAGCCAGAAGGCAAATCTCTCTCAGAAGAGATTTTTTCAGAAAACATTAATGCAAACAGTGCAATTATTTTTAATTTCCAAAAGCTAATAATTAACCACATATCAAAGGACGTAAATTCCAGATTTTCCTAAAGGCCAAAGAAAACAATGAATACAGAACAGCTCTGCTTTAACAAATCATAAGACTTCCACAGCGTCTTTACTGTACTGCCTTGTGCATGTATTCAAAAGCGGCACCACTTTTGGAAACTGAACTCTTCCCTTTCTAGTTGTTTAAGCTGATCTCCAGGGAGGTTCCCTTTGTGATTCTTAAAAAGTAGCAGCATTAAAATAGTCTTCTGGCTCAGCCTTATCTATCTGAACCAGGATTTTGTGTTGCTTCATATCATATCCTTTGTAAGCTGCCTTTGCTCAAGACCAAAGCGATGTAGTTCTGCAGCCCTGTCCTTGTATGGTATGGCGTTTCCCCCCCATTGCGGATTTTCTACGTGAGAGGTCCACATGGAGTTTTATTGTGTTTTTATAATGACTATATAGGCGTCATATGTCTTACGAAGGTCAATGACCGTGAATGGGCAACTAGGGCTAAATAGCATTAGCATCATGTGTGGTACAGGAACCCTTAGCAATAAAGGTTTTGTTTTAAATTGTGCAAGAGGACTAGCGATAGCTTCACACGGTCATATGTAGAGATGCATAGTTCAGGTTCAGAAATTAAAAATCTAGACCAAGGTTCTGTTTTAACCCACTAGTTGAGTACTCTGTATCTAAACTCAACTGGTTGGTTGAAACAAAATCTTGGTCTGGATTTTTAATTTCTGAACCCAAGCTACCCACCCCTGGCACTGGGCACTACTGTGCTGTGCTTGTCTTGTAAAGCTTATGCACTGTTTGCATCCTACCTTCTGTTGCTCAGTCCTTTCTCTTTTGCTCCTCAAAGCACTTTTATATGGATTTGACATCCGTTTGCCACTGGTGGTTGTGCCTTCATGAAATGAGAGCAGTAATGACCAAGCTGTCGAACGTGGATTCCCAGTAGGCATCCATTATAGTCTTACTGTAAGTTAGGGGGAAAAATTGGCCACATAAACAGCCCAGTGCTCGGGGTAACATTTAAAATTCTCATTGCAATGTAAATACTGTGAACCAATATTTACAGCATGACTCCGTCTGCATGATTATTTTTCAGCCACGGTTCCCTCACCGCTGTTTCTTTTCTATGGAGCGAACGATTTTGGTTTCAGGTTCCAAAAGCTTTCGCCATTTTAAGGTTTTTGATTATAATTTCCTGTCATGACTGTTTAGCCTCGATTGCTGCCTTTTAAATTTTTTTCCAACTTGTTCTGTTGTGTTGTTTTTGCCATGAAATAGACATTTTTGAATCTTTGCTCTCCGACATATATATTTTTTAAAATGTGGCTTCTAAAATCACAATTCCAACATGACCTGAATGAGCCTACATCATAAACAATGCTAATAAAGCTGTCACCAGCTGGGTTTTCTTCTATTGGTTGACAAGGCTTAAGCAGTTTAAGATTTGCTGTGGTTGGTGCCAGTAGGGGATCTGTTTGAATGAATGAATGAAAGTTACAATTATGTTGCGCTTTTCTAGACACCCAAAGTGCTTCAACCACCCCTCCACTGTGTGGCAATTCTGCGCCAGTACACTCACCACTCAGTAGCCAAGGTGGTGAAGGGGCAGGGGAGAATTTTCCAGTTAGATACAGGGAATGAATAGAGGCCAGATTTGATAGGGCTACAGTGGGCAATTGTAGGCAGGAGATCGGGGCACCACCTCTGCTCTTTTGAAAGATGCCCAGGGATCTCTTCTGACCTCAGAGATTCAGGACCTCGGAGGACGGCACCATTTTTACAGCACAGTGTCTTTGTCACTGCACTGTGACATTGGAATCCACACAGACCACAGGATGGGCTCCCCCTGCTGGCCACACCAACACCTCTTTCAGCAGCTCAGTGGTTTCTCAGAAGCTCCCGATTGCAACTATGCTTTCAGGAAACATACCCAGAGCTGTGGGTATATTGAAATTAATTTCACCATTATTGCTCATGAGTTCCAGTAAATGAGTGCTAAGGTGCCACCCGTGGGTAACAATTGAATCACGCTTTTTGCCACTGAGCACTCACCATTCCAAGGCCCTCAGCCCCCGGCCCACTCATGCTCTACATTCTGATCAACAGGCTCTAATGCTCCGGAAAATATTTGTGTGGTTCAGCTTAGCATGAAGTATGGTTTGCGTTAGTGGCTAAATCTGGAGACAGACAGGGGCACAGATAATTTAATTTAATTAGGCCATCTCAGGCATAAATGCTGCCCAGAATTATCTGCACACATATCTGTGGTCTCATATATTATGATAACCACAGTCTTGAAATTAGAGGCGAATAAGCACTCTTGTAGGCATGTAAATGAAGTGATGCTTTGAAGTCATTTTTGACACTATGCAGTCTGTCCACAACATGTGTAATGTAAGTGGATGCTCACAGGAGTTTTACTCACACAAAAAAATGTTCTGAGGGCAGAAGGAAAAATGATTGGTTCAGAGAAATAACCAATCAGATTTTAGAGGAGGTGGGTCCAAGAAACTAGAGGAGGTGGAACCAAGAGGTCTGATTGGTTTATGCCACCTCTTCTAGTTGCTTGGACCCACCTATAATCTGATTGGTTATTTTTCTGAACCAGTCATTTTTTGTTCTGCCCTCAGAACACTTCTGTGTAAGACTCACATGAGCTATGTGGACTGCATATATGAGAGTGATGATGTTGTTACAGGTGACTGCCTGCTGGATCAGCCCCAGAGTGTTTTGGTCCTGCCCGACGTCCTCCCAGGAATCACCTACAGCCTTAGCCGACAGTGTGAGCTGGCCTTCGGGAGCGGCTCCAAGCCTTGCCCATACATGCAGTCCTGTTCGAAACTGTGGTGCACGGGCAAGGCCCGGGGCCAACTGGTCTGTCAAACGCGCCACTTCCCCTGGGCCGACGGCACCAGCTGTGGGGACAGACATCTGTGCTACCAGGGCGTCTGCATGGACAAGGATAACATCACCAGGATCAAGGTAGACAGTCCGGATTCTGTTTGACAACTCCCTTCATAGCTGTGCCTTCGTCTACCTGGCAGATACATTTTTGTTCCTGTTGGGGTGTGTACATGTATTCAGTTTTTACAATATGAATCTTGAAGTCTCAGTGACTGGTTGGTTTTTGTTGTACCATGCTGGTAGCTTCAGTGGGTAGGATTTTGGTACCTGCAGCCCAGGACAGATAGACCTGGACTGGATGTGTTTTTCTCCCAGGTTGATGGCCGATGGGGCAAGTGGGGAATGTTTGGCCCATGCACTCGCACATGTGGGGGTGGCGTGCAGCTGTCCAAACGGGAGTGCAACAATCCCGTGCCAGCCAATGGCGGGAAGTATTGCCAGGGCATCCGCATCCGGTACCGCTCCTGCAACCTGGAATCCTGTCCAGACACAGGTATGGTTCAAGGCCAAAAAAGAAACCTCATCTTACTGAGATGTCACAGGGATTGCTTTGATTGCTGATGTGGGTGAGTACATTCTTAGTGACTAGAACTTAGGCACCTCCTTCGGTGAAATCTGCTACATGGTCATACATCCTCAAATAATCAGCAAGCTTGGTGCTGACGAACACATGCATAATCATCTCATCAACAGGTAAAAGCTTCCGTGAGGAGCAGTGTGAGGCCTTCAACGGCGTCAGCCTCAACACCAACCGCCTTACCCCATCTGTGGTGTGGGTCCCCAAATTCTCTGGAGTTTCCCCCAAAGATCAATGCAAGCTTATCTGCAGAGCCAACGGCACAGGCTACTTCTATGTCCTTGCTCCCAAAGTGAGCACCTTCTCATACTATTCTTTTCAATATTTATTTCTGTAACAGACAATTAGATGCTGCTGCGATCCATTGATGCACGTGGATGGCAGTGAAAATTCCACTGCAAAATTAAAATGGCAATTCACTCTTCAGTAAGATTAATTCATAAATATCAGTGAGGTTCTTGGAATAGCTACAAATGTTGATGAAGTTAACTTTAACAAATAAGCAAAAAGAATCAAATTAATGAATTAACTTTTAAAGGAAGTCAACACCACCAACTGTTAGGGAGATATATAATACATTGATCTGCATGCCACTAATAAACAATAAGGCAATAAAAAGAATAAAAAAAAAAAAAAAAAATCTGCTGGAGCACCATTGATACCAAAAAGCATGCTGCTATGTCGGTACTGGCCTTTTTTCCCATGAAGAAAGAGTGAGGCCAGCTGGAGGAAAAGCTTATCGCTGAGAGATAGGGGAGTGTGCAGAGAGACAGAACAGGTGTGGCCGTCATGTTGGGCTTGGGCCTGAGAAAAGGGTGGGGGCGTGGAAACAGAGGAGCATGAAATCTTCTCACACAGCTGCAGGGTGTCAGGGTGCACTGTTTACTTGGCCGACACGGGAACATACTGCTGAAGCCACGCACCCCACACCCAGCCGGTACTGAACTCAGAGTCTCAGATGTTTGCTGCAAATCCAAAACTTCCAATTTGAACAATGGAGAAATTTATAACTGTATAACATTTTGAGAAAGGTCTGACTCGGGGAGTGACTCGAAGAGCAGCATGCATGTATGTTCTATATAAAGTGGCTGTGGTTGATAAAGGTTCACAAGGAGACTTTGCATATGATGTTTTCCTGGTATTTAAAACTATTTTTGTCAAGGTGCTGGCAGTATTTTTGACATATGCAAATTAAGAGGGTGATGGCAGTTTGTGGGTGTATGAGGGGAATCACTTACGTTATGACTGGAATACTTGTCCAGTCTTTTGACAGATTCTAAAGATAGCAGCTGAAGAAAAACAGCTCTGAGAATTAGGGGTGAAGACACAATGTCATGTCTGGCTTCGATGTCACCCCTCCGAGAAGGCCAGAGGTCCTTCAAGGACTCATATTTCTCAGCCAGCAGCTTGCTGACACCTTCCATATAGATGGTGGACAGCCCACTTTGTGGCTAATCGCTGTTGGTTCAGATAGTCAACTGTAGAGTGAAGGATTCCATCTGCGTGGTTTCAGGAAATAGTCAGAGGTCTCACCACCAACTAGTGCCCTTTATATATATTATCTGGGCTTCTAGGTAAAATCACATGGCTGATTGTTTTTCATTGATTTAGGGTAATTATATTAAATTCAAGTACTTTAACCATTCGGTCACCTAGTACTTCTAACAATCTCATGCACTCTGGTTCTCTCCCATGTCTTGCAGGTAGTGGATGGGACTCCCTGCTCCCCTGACTCCTCCTCTGTCTGCGTCCAGGGAAAATGCATGAAAGCAGGCTGTGATGGCAAGCTCAGCTCCAAGAAGAAGTTTGACAAGTGTGGCGTGTGCGGGGGCGACAACCGTGGCTGCAAAAAGGTCTCGGGGCTCTTCACCAAACCCATGTAAGAAACCCGTCTTCGTTGCCATTCAAGCATGGGACAGGAAGCAGAGACCCCCTTGAATGGCAGAATTACCCAAAATTCAGGGACGTCTCCCCGTGAAAAGAGCTTGACATATGATACACTTCTGTGTTGCAAATGTAGTGTTTAAATCCACATGTGGTGGATGAATTTAGTTTAAAACAAGTATTAGTGTTTGTAACACTTGTTTAAGTTCATTTTTAAACAGCATCAGAAGCTAGGTACTGTACATGAACAAATTTGTTGTGGCAGTTGTGTTTATGGCAAGACCCATGGCAAAAAGCTATGTAGGCTACATTTTTAAATACTGTCTGCATTAAAATTGCATTTTGATCAAAATGTCCTTCAGAATTTATCATGGTATTGATGGTATTGACCTTTGCCAGTAGGGGTAAAACCTAAATATCTTTGGTCAGGCTATTAAATGCTCCTTGCACTACTCTTTCTAACGCGCCCCTATTTTGGTTCTCAGACATGGCTACAACTTTGTGGTAATGCTTCCCGTTGGCGCCTCCAACATTGACGTTCGGCAACGCGGCTACAAGGGCCTGGTGAATGACGACAACTACCTGGCGGTGAAGGACAGCCAGGGGCAGTACCTGCTGAACGGGAACTACGTGGTGTCGGCCGTGGAGAGGGACATCCTGGTGCGTGGCAGCCTGCTACGGTACAGTGGCACGGGCATGGTGGCGGAGACGCTGCAGGCTGTCAAGCCCTTGAAGGAGGCGCTAACCGTGGAGGTGCTCTCCGTGGGCAAGATGACACCACCACGCATCCGCTACTCCTACTACCTGGCCAAGGAGAACAAGGAGGAGAGGACCCTGAAGAAGGAGGGCAGGAGCAAAGCTGAGAACAGCGTGCTGGTCGACAGCAATAAGGTGGAGCTGAAGAAGCCGACATACGTGCAGAACAAGTGGATGGCGGCGGGCTGGGATGAGTGCTCGGTGACGTGTGGCAGTGGGTTGCAGAAGAGGATGGTGCAGTGCCTGGACCCAGAGGGTCACTCCGCCACCGACTGCGACTCTGCCTTGAGGCCCAGTGCCTTGAGGTTCTGCGGTGGCCCCTGTCCTGACTGGGATGTCGGGGAATGGTCTCCATGCTCCAAGACCTGTGGCAAAGGCTTCAAGAGAAGGGTGCTGCGTTGCATCACTGTGGCGGGAGATCTGCGGCCACGGGACCAATGTGCCGGCAAACGGAAGCCGCAGGAGCTGGACTTCTGTACTTTGCGGCCTTGCTAAGCTCTCGCACCCCCATCTTCCTCTAAACAGGGACTACTTTTTTTTTTCCTACGTATTGGACAAAGAAAGGGATGACTATCATTTAACAGTCTAGAACCATGCTTGTTCTCTTGAGAAAGATACACGGACAATTAAAGAGAGGAGCAGCAAAAAGCAAATGAGGAATAGCGATCACATACTCTGTGGGCCACTGATTTCATATACAGAGCTGGAGTTCAGCCCAGGCATCTACCTCCATTTAAAAATGGCTGTTAAACACACTCAAACACACGTCATATACCGAGTGTGAACATGTGTGCCAATGCGACTGTATGCCGTTTACCTAGTTAATGACGTCCAGATAGCAAATTCAAAAATATTAATTAGAGGTCTTTGATGGTCTCAAAAAGATCAGGTGGAACTCAGAGCAGCAGGCCATCAGATGAAATGAATAAAGAAGTACCTACACTGGCAAAATGAAGATTTTAAAAGATCATTACATAGATGCCTTTAGATATCTGCAGAGATGTATCGTTTTGTTTTGAGTTGCCATATACGGTTATACAAGGATGTTGGGCCAAGGCATTACATCACGGCATTCTGAGTCCTTGGAGATGTGAATATCGAGTTATGTTTATGTAGGTTCCACATAATCCAGCTGAATCAGTCAAGGACCGCTAAAATTGAGAATAGATAAACTAGGAAGCCTTATGTGCTTTCTTTTTTAAAATCTTACATTCAATAAAACCCAAATAGAGGATTTTGCTAACGCATTCCTGTGGTTTCACAGACTCTTATTAGCCTGAACTCCTTAATGGTAAGTGCGCCCGTCAGGACAGTTAAAATAACATTTGGCAGAAAGTGCCCCATTTATGCTTACACATCTGGCATGGCTCCAAGCACCATAGTGCGGCATGGATTTGCCCTGTCACTTCGCTATGGCTGTCTTCCCTTTTGACAGCGTGTTTGTGTGCCAAGAGACCAGTCTGGATTGAGTGGAGTCAGCAACCGAGGGACTGGCGTGAATCCAACCTGAAGTGAATTTCTACACTAGACCTTCATTCAGCAAGAAGGGAGTACCTGCTGACCTAATGCGATAACACAAACAGGACTCCTAGATTTTGAATAAGCATCTAGAAAGCACTAGGGTCCCTCCATACACAGTGGCATACACTTAGATCTGTAAGTCGCATCTGTTTCCCCTGACTGTGGCCGAATCATTATTCTAATGTAACGCTGAACAGTAGCTGTCCATCAGGTGGGTTGGTCCCCTCTTCTTGGCCTTTGGGAGAGAACTCTGGTCTCGTTGATGCTTTGAGGTTGTTAATCTGGCCTTCTTGTAAGATGCAGATGAATAAATCAGAACAAATGTTTTACTGCATTCCAGTAAAAGGCATTATGAGGTATCATCTCAAATCTTATATCAGTGTTTATGGTGGTGGATAGTTCAGATGCAGAAAGTAAAAGTCCAGACCCTGAGTTTGTTTCAACCCATCAGTTGAGCATAAAGAGTCACAGTTATAGAGAACTCAACTGGTTGGTGGAAACAAAATCTTGGTCTGGATTTTTACTTTCTGAACCTGAACTATGCACCCCTGGTACTTATTAATATATTAAGCATGCTTTCTGATAATGCATTTGGTGCTCAGTGTCAACATGAGGAATGTGACATCATGTCATCTACAATGGGAGGACGGTGATTTTTTTAATCTGGTGTGAGCGACACTCTCTTCCTTCACTTGCAGTGACTAATCTGTGCAATGCGTCTCTGTTTGTGATGGCAGTTTTTGGATCACACTAGGTAGCAAATGTCATAAGGAGCTGATGTGTCATAAAAGGGTCATAAGAAAGAGGCATCTGAATACAAAATGAGTGTTTCAGAGGCTGAAATGGTAGCATTTTACTTGAACCTGTTTTCTATGATGTGTTATAGATACCTTCAAAATGCATCATTAAGGTCGATATAAGAATTAATAAAACATCTTCTATTGACAGTCATAAGGCATTATAGTGTTGATTATAATACTTCATAAGCTCCAATGAAGCTCTCATCCATAATGCACTATAGATACCTTCATAATGCATTATAATGGTCGGTATAAGCATTATGCATGCTTTGAATGATCTTATTTATCTATAGTACATAATAAATGAGAGCTTCATAAAGCATTCATAATGCATAATACAAATTACTATAATGAATTATGCCTTCTTATAAATACTTATACTCATTTTTATAATGCTTTATATAATGCATGAATGCATGTCGCAAATGTGTTCATGGATTCTTATAGACATGACATTAACAGAAAGTGCTACCATTAATATTCCAATTGGCCCAACATGCGAAGCACATAGATGTGTTTTCCAGCAGTTTACCGGGAGTGCAGCAGTCTCGGCTGTAACTAGGCTATGTGCCCCTCACTGGTCTGAAAACGTTCCTCTCCCAAACTCAGCAGTACAGCTGTCACTATCATGCTCTGTCTGGTACAGTTGCCATTAATAAGTTATTGTGATTAAATATATAATGTGGCAAAAAAGGCATGGTTTTTGTATTGCTGTACATGTATCACCCATTTGGACTCTCAGTTTCTCAACTGTATGTGTATCTAGTTTATGAAAACTTTGTAATCCGCTACGTATTGTTTATTATTTTATTATTGTCGTTATTATTTTTGCTTTGGTTCGGAGGGACCACATCTTCCATCTAAAAGATGGTTCCTGTATTATTTGGAATGTTTTCTTTTGCACATTGTACAGCAAAAGAAATAAATGTCTTACCTCAGCTGTATCGTATGCTATGTATACATTCATTCAGCTGTGTACCAATAAATAATGTAAATACTGTCAATACTGTCCCCACTGTCGTGTTTTGCGTTTTCTCTCGGCCTCGGCTATGCCGTATATGGAATCGTTTAGGAATAATACCGTCAAAGCTCCTCAGACTTTGCTTGTTGGTGTTTGCCCTGCAATGTGCCTGACCAGTGTTCAGAAGTAGACGTGGTTTGTTTTTTGATAGTCTGCTTACTATGATTGTCAGCGGGGGGGGAGGGGGGGGTCCTCTGTACATACCAGCCGGCTCGTCCTAACTGCTGAGAAATTTACTGATTATTACCTCAGACATCACAGGAACATCAGCGCCACATATAAAGCACTGTGGTCACAGTCTATTCTCACAGTGCGCGGTTCGTATTAAGAAAACTCCTGCTGACTAAATCAGGACAAATGTTTTACTGCCTTCCAGTAAAAGGCATACAACAGTAACCATATTCCTCTGTGAACATAATAAAGCCCCCCCCCCCAAAGAAAAGGACTCATTATTCCCCAAGGCTTTGTCACTGGAATAATCGTGAGACCTCACTATACACAGAAAATTCTGGAAAGGGGCAGTCTGTACATGGATAGGAAACAGATCATGCTTTTTAATTCTTAAAGTGCATTTTTGGTACCTTGCTATCTCTTCCAATTCTCTCTTTTTTTGTGCCTTGACAGGCTGTAACACTGTGAGGGAAAAGTCTGGAAGTAGCAAACTTACCCGAAGGCTCGTAGATACAGCCATGTATGGAAGTCTGACTGGTATATGCAGGGTTTGCCAAAAGAAAGAATCAAAGCCTTTCAAGGGCTGAAACAAACTGGGAGATTACGTCAGCCACAAGGCATTGTTATCTCAGTTTCCTCACAAGTCAACCTGTTTAGTGCTAGCTGGGCTATAAAAGGAATACCCTGTATAAAAGGAATACCCTATATTTTTTCAGAAATTATGGCTACATAGTGCAATACTGCAAACATGGAAGTGATTCATCTGTGATTCATCTGATTAAAAGCAAAGGATGTGAGGAAGTCTTGTAAAGAGAATTTAAGGCCAGGCAAAATCTTTTAGTGCACTTTGTTGTCAATCATAAAGTCGCTGCAGGTTTGCTGAAACCAGGACATCATGTTTCTAAGCCTCACAGATTGTAAAGCACTTGGTATTGAAATAAACTTCAGGCTAAGACACTGAACACAAGATGAGTATTACATAGGTAATAAAATTTATTTGCTTAGTAGCTTTGATATTCCTCTCTCATTCTTGAAGGATGGAACAGTCCCTAGACTCAAGTGCAGGTGTTAAGGATTGCAGCTTTACAGTAGGTGAAGGAGACGGACAGGCTCAATACATTTAAGCTATTCTTCTAACTAACCCTTATAACTGTATGAGGTGGTTTGGGGTTTACTCTACTTTACATTATTTTTTTTACCAGAATCCAAAGCAAAGTTTAACCAACCCCTGGGTAACTGAGGATTAAGCACCTTACTCAATGGCCCAGTGGTGAAATTACTTCACCAACTTTGAGATTTGAGCCGACGACCTTCTGATCACCAGCATGGCATCCTGTCCCGTTGTGTCGTCCCCCCACTTTTACATCTTCTTATCTGTCAGGCAATAGAGTCCACAAGACTGGAATTTGGACCGAATCGCCCATTCGCAGCACTCCTTCCATCATTCAGAGCCGCCGTCTGATTCTGCTGAATCCGGCAGTCTGGCCTTCAAAAGCCACCCGAGGCCCCATCTTAGCCAATAATGTGCCCCACTGTGAAGGGGGGAATGACGGATCTTCCAGGTTTAACGTAACTTAACTTATGTACAGGTATCTGTGTGTACGCTGCGTGGGTGAAAAGAGAAGATGGATCACACATGGTTTTGAAGGCCCTGAAGCCTCCCAAATCATGCACAACTGTCTGCTCACATCAGCAGTAAAAGTCAGAAGGGGAGTCGCCGAGTCTGTCAACGCTCATTGACAGCTGGTGATAGGAGGAGACAGAGATAGAGGTGAAATCGAACTTCAGCCGGGCGGTCAGGCCCTGTGCTTCCTCTTCAAGATAACTAAACCGTCAGTCTAGCATTTTGTGCATGTTTCTTGTTCTTCTTAACCCATCTTGTGGCATTTGGGGGGGGGGTGGGGGTGCGTAGGAGGCCAGGGGTGAAGGGGGGATGCGGATGCAGCAAACATGAAGATCTGCAGTTTCCTGATCAACAGCATATTCCTGTGTTGCCCGGTTTTCTGTTCTGAGACTCCCTGCCATTAGATCAAGTCAGGACAAATGTTTCACTGCAGTACAGTAAAAGGCACTTAGGGTGAATGCTGGTAAACTGGGACAATTTGAAACCATACTTTCTCAGTTTGACAATATGATCCTAATTATAAATACTGAAACAAAAATATTATTGAAAGCTCAAGAACTGACCTTAAGTTAACAGAGCACTGAGGCTTAAAGATATAGGCCTATAAAACATATGTGTCCCAGTTTACCCTTTGTCTCACTTAATCAATGTTCACCCGAATAATACTAAAATTCCTCTGGGAACATATAAAATCAGGCCCCCCACCCAAAGAAACTCATTGTTATACCAAAAGGCCGCAGATATCACTGGCAGACCGTGAGTTGGGGGGTTGCTTTTGGCCCAGTTATCCAGCAGTTATTGCAACTTCAAAACTGGAAATATAAAATCTCTCCGTGGTTCCCCTGCTGCAGCTGCAAAAAACTGACAGATGTGTCTTTGTCCCTTTGATCCCTTAGGGGAGCTGCAGCATAGGCTATTTGTTTCCTGAAAATTTGTTTAGGAACCAATTACCAGCAATATTAGTTTTTTTGAGGGCCTTATACATGACTACTGAAGAAAACAATATTTATGTTTGAGTTCTCATAAATACAGCACTACCATCCATCCATCCATCCATCCATTTTATGCTGCTAACGGGGGCAGCAGTCTAAGCAGGGATGCCCAGACCTCCCTCTCCCCAGCCACCTCCTCCAGCTCCTTCGAGGTAATTCCACGGTGTTCCCAGACCACCTGAGATATATAATCTCTCCAGTGTGTCTTGGGTCAGCCCCAGGGCCTCCTACTGGCTGGACATGCCCGAAACACCTCCCCAGGGAGCCGTCCAGGAGGCAGCCTAGATAGATGGCCGAACCACCTCAGCTGGCTCCTTTCGATGTGGAGGAGCAGCGGTTCTACTTTGAGCCCCTCCTGAATGTCCGAGCTCCTCACTCTGCCTATAAGGCAGAGCTGTAGTTACCAAAATGATTAAAAAAAAACTCAAACTGGTTAAATTCAGTACAACGCCAGGACCATGACACTGATAGATAGACGTTAAAGTTCTGTTTTGATACCCAAAGAGATGAAGGTCATGCAGATGTGTAACTGATACTTTTACAAATAATTTGCTTCGTCTCTCAAAACAGCGTTCCTTTTCAGATGCCATCAATCAGTATAAAAGATTCATGAAATAAAAGGATTACTCGCGAGATCGTAGAGCTTTTTTTAAAGATCTTTACAAGCAATCTGCCAGGACTCACCCCAGAGGAATAATTTATCAGGTTAAAATCCCCTTTGTAAATAGCTCTCGAAAGTTTATGTGAAAGATTCACTAGGGAAACGAGCTCCAGGTACTTCTGCAGGTTTCCTCCTTGGAGGCCCTTTGTCACAGAGGAATGGTTATAGTCTCTGGCTCTTGGCAACCTGATCCACTTTATTTTGCTGTTAGCAAGTCTGTGAACATGTGGGTAGTGTGACATAAGTGTTCTCCTTAGAAACAACACATGACAGGAAGCCTGGAAGAAATCTAGTACGGACGGGCAGGGGGTGGGGGACCCAATGGCTACAGACGGGCAGGGGAACGCAAACCCATTGTTTGCCGACCCAGTAGAGACAGATACCATACTTATCCAATCACTGGTAATTTAGTAGAATCATCCTCAAGACCCCCACTCCCCCAATCCAGCCAGGGGACCCTCCAAGACCTCTGACAATGCAAACCCTGGTGGCCACCTAACAAATGGCTTCCCCAGGATGGCATCCTGGCAGTACCCTTGTCCACAGTGCATGCAAGCACGCTCCTCCCAGAGCAAGATGTTACATAGAAAAGTGTAGACCCTTAACTAAAATCTCAGCAGTGCTCACTTTGAAATGTACAACATTACTTCACCTGCCAGACCAGGCCCACCGAACGGTTCTCCATGGGAGATACTTCCAGCACAGGACCCCCACTGCTATAACATTTGCTAGGTAGTGTGATCTGCATAATTCCTAATGACATTGCAAACAGAAACGAAATGGTGACAAACAATAGTCAGGGTCCAAACAAATTTGATGAACATGGCTGTAAAAGACAAATGTGTCCAGAATAAACCTTTTATGTAGCAATTCGCCTGTGAATTCCTTCATTGTTCCCTATAGCGTAAAATGGAATGTTCATTAATAGCTGGCAATTTTCCCTTTATCGGCTATAAAAACAACTGTGAATGTGATATTTCAGACAATGGGCTGTCACTGGTCTCCATTCACTGTTTGCAGTGTTTTAAGCTGTTTCTGGGGACAAGCAGAGATATTTAACTTCACTTCCTTGCATCCCAAACGACTAATGGATTGACTATAGAATGAACAAAAAAATTGTCCATTGCTTTGCTGAGTTACCCATTACCTTCAGCTAATGTGGCTCAATGTGTTAGGACAGTGTGCCTGTAATCAGAAGGTCACCAGATCCTGTTGTTAGGAGAGTGATGTCACTATTGGGCCCCTGAGCACGGCACCTCCTCCAGCAACTGATCCTGCTGCCTGAAATGCACATCACTGTAGGATGTGCAAGTTTGAATAAAGAAGGTGTGAAATGATGGAGAGATGGTTTGAGACACAATGGGCACATCTGGGTAGGATTACGTTGAGTTTAATCAAACATTTCAGCGTAAGCAGAGATCCACGATGACCCTGGGCTTGTGAATGTTGACAGCCAGGAAGGGAGTGCTCCTCACAGGATGGGGCAGGGCAAAGGACTGGCAAAACATTACAGACAGAGGATTCATAAATGGATGCAGCGAATCCACCGACATCCATCCAAACCCACCAGAAATCTGAACAAGCCTTCAGGGAACCAGGGTCAAAGGAAGAGGTTCCCTCTCCATCATTTTGCTGCCTCCAAGTTGGAGGTTCTGCCCGAACTGTGACACAGATGAGAGCGCTGAGACCATGTATTCCACACCCACTAGATGAAGTCGTTCACATTCACATCTTGTTAAGGGCCTTTAGGGCCATCTGGAATTTCAATTCAAACCTGTTTTGGGACATTGGGTTTTCACATGCCAAAGTGTGAGAAGCAATTTTAGGTGTTGGAATGTTTTTTTCTAATAAAAAAGATGATGCAAACGCTATTGAAGAGTAACAGAATTTCCCATGCCGCTGTTCTAAAGTATGCTTAGATAAATTTGAAGAAATATAAGAAGTTATCTAATAATATCCTGTGTCATTTAGACCAAACATTCCTTTTATTTCAGGAGACAAGTAATGCCTGCTCTTTGTAATTACAACCTCAGACAGTCAAGTGCATCTCTCTCTCTCTCTCTCTCTCTCTCTCTCTCTCTTTCTCTCTCTCTCTGTTGTCATTGACAATTGAGATTTCTTTGTGAAACAATGAAGACTCAGTCTTGTTGTGAATTACTCAGGCTGGTAAGACTGAGCTAATGTTGGTAGAGGCTCCGTCATTTTCTTTACATGTTTTTACAATAAAATATGTTTTGAAACAACTAACAGCATTTCTGGGTCTTTGTATTTTGAGCTGAAAGTATCCATCCAGCCCTCTTCCAACCACATGCACAGCACAGCGTTGCCAAGACCTGCAGCCTATCCCAGCTAATGTGGGGCATTTGGCAAGGTAACAGCCTAACCTAGTGTTTCTGGCATGCAGAATCCTTCTTCCTATTCTTCAGTTTCTTGTTCTGCCACTTTTGGCATCCCATGTTGGTGAACGCTGTCAGGCCAGTCCTACCGCAGCCAAAGTTCCACAATGTGTAGAAATATTCACGGGCATCTTCAGGACAGTACCAGCCCTAGCTGCTGTGGTGCCCTGGGTGAGCATCAGTGCCAGTCCCCCTGACTGTGGCAAAGTGATATTGGCAGGTAGGTTGTTGCCGTCTCAGAAGTTGGAGCCCTAGGTGGCAGCCTATATCACCTATAGGAGTGACCAGATCTGCTTCTAGGTTTATGAATATCAAATTATTGATTTTCCATTCCAACCTCTGTTACCCAGTTAAGGTTAGGCTGCTTCTTCTGGGAAACTAAAGGTGCCAAGCAGAATGTGTATCAGTGGGAAGCCAGTCTGTTGTATGTCAGTCACACACTCACATGGTATTTAGGTCAGTGTTTCTCAACCTAGTCCTCGGGGACTCCTATACAGTCCACATTTTTGCTCCTTCCCAGGTCCCAGCCAATCAGGAACCCCGAATACCTGGCACAGGTGTGCTGGGAGCTGGGAGGGAACAAAAACATGGACTATCTGAGGATCCCTGAGGACTGGGTTGAGAAACACTGATTTAGATCACTGGAAGTTGCCAAGTTTGTCTGGAGGAAGCACAAGCAGAACACAAAGCCTGCATACAACTCAAGGAATGAACAAGATTTGAATGTACAAACCTGGAGTCCATCACAGTTTTTTCAACTTAATTAAATATGTGGATTTGATTACAGACAGACCTAATGCATATGGGTGGTATGGAGGTTTAAACTTCTGCAAAAGACATAAGATGAATGTGTCTGTGTGGCCTCTCTATATCCAACGCCTTTTGTGTTTGCAGTCGTAAGGCCTTTGAGCTCAATGTACATGGGCTATGTACATCATTAATTTCCCACTCAGTCAGAGGCATTTACAGCAATCATGGGTCATTCTGATTGATTGTAAATGCAGCGACCTGAGGAAAATACCTCCCCACATCTGAGGGATCTCAAAGCCCATCTCCCTGGTGCCCCATCATTTTCACCTCAGGCAAGTGCATCATCACGCTCATCTCCCCTGGCTGTACGCAGCCCCGGCCCGCTATCTTGGCTTTCGGACCGTCAGACAAGGCCTGAGAAACCGTTTTCAGGCCAGGGAGAGCGAACAAGGCAACGATAGGAATGGCACTATGAAAAGGAAGGAGAGATGAGTACTGGCTGGTACAGGATGGGGAGCATCCAAGAGGGTGGGCTGGAAAAGGACCGACCAGCTGTGGCAGGGAGGTGACACAAAAAACCATTGTTGGAGGTCCTGGCAGAATGCTGCTGTCAATACCAGGCACTGTGTTACTGCCCAGAAGATGGGTTTAGATGACCCCTGCAGCCTCCTACCATAGCTGCTGTGGCAACAGGCCCCACTGGGCCTTTTTGTTTCAGTCTGGGGGGTGGTGGGAATTACTCTTGTTAGTAGCATGTAATTGGATCTTGCATTTCCTGCTGGAGCACTGAGACATGTCTAGCAATAGTTACATTTTGTGCAAAATGTGGTCCAACACTGACTCATCTCATCCAGGGATGGAGAACTGTCTCCAGGGCTGCTGACATTTAGGGCAGGGTAGATGGATCTAGTCTCTCTCACTGCTGAGGGGGGGGGCTGAATTTGATGCACTTTGGGGGCAAAGCTGAAGAGTCTAGTGTAACCATGAATCCAGTGTGCAAGTCCAAGACAAACCTTTTCTTGATGAAAAACAGGTATTCTTGTTAAAAGAATCGACTTTTAAATTTGCCTGAAGGACAATTTCCATGATTAGAAAGGAAATATAAGAAACCAATGAACAGCGTGATAAAAATCTTAACTACAAAAAAAACCACAAAACTGATACTTTCTGCTGCAAAACCACAGCAGAAAATAATGATTTAAAATATAAAAGCTAACATTATTTCCAATACCAAACTTCCCACTGACGGTTGTGGTTTTACACTTTATTTGCAGTTTCCAATTTGCGACAGTTTAGAATAATCCGAGGTCATTGTAAGTACACAGAAGAATGAAATTTTAAGCAGCTGTTATCTGAAAAGCTGATGCGGTGTTTCCTAAGGTACGCCTAACCGGGACTCCAGAAAATGCAGAATATTTGGATTTTTGGACGCGACCCAGAGCACAGAGCTCAACCTTTTTCCAAAGAAAATACAACTTCATTCTTACTCATCTTTATACCCACAGAGGGGTAACACTGCATGTTCATTATCCCATGGGCGGATGCATTTTTTTTGCGAGACAGCTGTGACTGATTCGTCCCTCGAAGGCCAGGGATCATCTGCAAGGCACCTCCTCCCTCATGTAATGGTTCGGCTCCCTGTCCACAGCAAATCAATCACATATCCATCGGGCCCCGTTGGCCCCTTAAGCTCATATCCTCCCTCCTCAAAATACCCCAGGGGTTTTGGGCAAATTTGATATTTGAAAAGGAGCATTTCAGTGCACCTGTGCGAATGGCAAATAAAGCATCTTTCATTCAATTTCACTCCTATAAGAGGAGATGCAACATTCGACATGCGTACCACATGACACCATGCAGCTCGAAGAGCCGCGACTATGACCGAACCACCTGTGGGTGTTTTTACTGACCCATCAGGATGCCTCCCTCCCGCGGTTCCCCCCAGAGAGCCTGGTAAGCTGGCGTGGCAGTAATCCCCTTCCGTGAGCTGTTCCACGGGAACTGTCACGGGCCATGGAGCCGGGATTCCCAGCGAGACTGAGAAAAAGCCAGAAGTGACACGGGAAAGCGAACAGCATAGCCGTAAGTTACACGCTCCTGCAACTCGCAAAAACCTGGGACACCTGACAATCTTTCCTCTCCCCCAGGTCTATGATCTCACCTAAAATACACTTCATTGTAGGACAGGGAGGCTTCACGTTCCCATTCCGTTCCGGAATGACGTACGGGATTCCCGGTCTCCCTCAGCCAACATCCCAAGCGACAGGTAAAGGGCATCTGTGACGCATAGGGAGGGGGGGGTTCAATACTGATGGCTAACAGAACTGGAGGGCTTGGGGGGGAGGGCAGAATCGGGGTGGGGGCATGCTCTGTGATGGGATGATACTAGGCCTGAGGGGGTGCTGAAGGGAGCACTGTGAAGCAGGCTTCCTGTGGGTTTGGGCCCCCGCCACAGCAGTTCTGGGCTCTGGCAGACCTGCAGCCATGGAGTTCATTACTCAACAGGCATGACATCTTCAAGGAAGCAGTGAAAGAATGAAGTCATATGGCTCGACAGCAGATCTGAAAAACACAGCGCGCTCCCCAGGACACCCCTTCCTCTACTTCTCATGTAGGCTTTTGTTTTTTCCTCTACAGAGCTACATATGAAAGCCAGTACATGATGAGTACATCATCATAGCTTGCGATGCACAATCTAAGCTGTACTGGCTTTCACATGTACAGCATTTTTCATATGTTTCATATGTACAGAGCTACATATGAAAGCCAGTACAGCTTAGATTAATTTAAAATTAATTTTTCTAAAGATATTTTAATTAGCAGGCTTTTTATTATAAAAATTGTTTTTCCACTAGTCTGAATTGATGCTTTATTTGCCATTTGCAGAAGTACAGGTACATTCTTGGTATTCACATCTTGCTCTCCTTTGAGACATATAGACACACACATACAGTTGAGAGTAAAATTTGCGGTCAGGCATTTTTCCAACATCCCTGGACAATTTCAGGAGGTTAAGGGCCTTAAGGGCCTTGCTCAAGGACCCAGTGGACATCTGACTATTCTTCCGGGGACAGGATTAAAGCTAGTAACCTTCCGTACACAGACACAGAGACGTGCTTGTGTCATTTCTGGCATGGAACCGACCAAAAGGCAATTTGCAAGAATGGGACATGCTTCAGGTTGGAGACGTTTTTGATCTTTCACAAGAAACTGATGCTGTCACTCCATTGCTTTGTAGATTTTTAAATGATAATAAATCTATATAGTCTTCCAGAATCATTGTGACAAATGGTTCTGCCACTCACCTATCTGCTCACAAATCAAAGCTCTCATCCAGGTGAGTTATTCTGACATTCTGGCTCCCTTCCCTTGTTTCCCGTCAAAAATTTGCCCCGTAAATGAAAGAGAGGGGATGAGCACAGCATTAAAACGGAGGACAGGGCAGAATGCTTAAAATGCATCGCCTGGCTCTTCATAACCCCCCTCAGTTTCCCCCACAGTTCCAGTGTTTACTTGTGTTTTGTTCTTGTGAGTTATTAGAGGGGTCTGCAGAAACCACATTTCCATGAGCATATACTTAATC
The DNA here is from genome assembly GCA_015163995.2 of Mormyrus lacerda. Lineage (NCBI taxonomy): Eukaryota > Metazoa > Chordata > Actinopteri > Osteoglossiformes > Mormyridae > Mormyrus > Mormyrus lacerda. Next base: position 17,839,322 of record JAABNX020000044.1, on the reverse strand, counting down.
GGGCTCAGAATCAGGCTAATGAAATCCCGATGCGTGTAAGTGCTTTCATCGCACAAAAAGCCCTGTGTGGAAAACAGATCACCCAGCATGCCAAAGCCGGGGGGGTCGAAGGGGGGCTCCTGAGGTCACACATAGGGTGTAAAAGGGAGGCTGCTCCGTTGCAGCTCAGCAGTGGTTTTATGTATGTGGGGGTTCCTCTGTGAGTGCCAGTGCAAAATCATCACTTCGCCTCACTTTCTCACAGAGTCTCAGCTCAAGAGGCTCTGGTGCAAAATGCAGGAGGAATCGTGTAAACGAACGAGCAGGGGAATCCCCTGGGAGCGTGACCATCTGCGAAAACTGGATAAGCTTTGGATAAAGGAATGTGCAAAGGAATTAAACGTGACTATGAATTACAGTGAAAGAGTAGTTTGTAGTGTGAGTGTGCCCTGTGATGGGTTGGCGCCCCATCCTGGGCTGTTCCCTGCCTTGCGTCCGTAACCTCCAAGATAGGCTCCGCCCCCCCCCCCATGACCCTGAATAGGACAAGCGGTTTCAGAAAATGGATAGATGGATGAAATCCATTAGCATCCACGAAGGTTTTTATTGTGATGTTTCTAAATCTCCTAAATTTTAAATCCATAAAGAGACTCCGAGAGATGTTTTTTTTGTCAGGTACTTATTCGTCAAAATATTTGGGTCCCCGCTGAAATAGAGCGACTAGGAAGGGAAAGCTTGCCTTACCTTATCGTGAAAGTGCTGCACTCCTGGTTTCTAATGACCTTTTTTGTTTTTTTGTTTTTCTCTGTGGGATAAACCCTTTTTTAAACCTGTAGCACTGAATCAGTGACTAAACCACATGACTGAGCTCTTGACTTGTGCAGCTTATTCAGTTTGTGTCCTTCTTGTCTGATTGGATAAATTGATTAATAGAGGCACAGACAGCAAAACCGATAAGCCCTGACAAATATTAGGACAAAAAAAAACACAGAGAGCCTTATGTAGGCCAAGAAAACTGAACATAATAAGGTTTCCATACAGACCACAAGTCATGAGAAAAAAATCTCTGTCTCAATGGACATTAAAATAATAACAGAACTTAATTTGAAAGATGATATTCAGAAGTGGCTGCTGAGATGTGATTCTAACTAGCTTTATTTTAATTTTCTCACTTGGGGATCCGCATAATAATGAACTAAAATTAATGTTCATGCAGCAATTTAGATTCCCATTGTCAAGATCAAAGATCCTTCTGTTGCGTAGAAGTTTCCAGTGATTGTTTTTTTAAATATTTGGTTTCCATGTTTGTGGCAAAGCCTCTTGTTAAACTATTTCCATGAACCACTTGCTTATTGCAAATTTAACACATACACTGTTAAATCTGGTCCAGTCAAATGCAATTTCCGAATATTAGACAAGGGAAGAGGCAGAAATGTAACAGACACAAACAATTTCTAAAAAATCTGTTTGTCAGTGTGGTGTCTTTGTTCTGATGAGTTCAGAAACAGATGTAACATCAATACTTCATATGTTGTAATAAGTGAACAGCGAAAAACACATAACATTTTTAAAAGCAAAACTTAAGCAAACTAAATGAATATTTCAATGATCCATCATGTTTTTAAAGATTAAAAATAACTATGATTCATAATTGTTTGATTCTACAACTGTCCCGTCCGTCTAACCTTCCATAACTGATGTATGTATAATCATGGTTAAAGCATATGCCTTAGCTTTTCAGAGTTATATAATGCAGAGAGAAAAAGGGGCTAAATTTTTAGCCAACCCTGTGAGAACTAGTTAATGTTCTTGGGACTGAATCCACTAGCCTCCTTGTCAACACAATCACTCAACCCGCATGTCACTGAGGAAAGTAGGGCAGCGATTCTTTTCTGCGACAGGGCAGCCAGTTCAACTGTACAGTCAAATTAAGGTATTCTACAAGATCAAAATGGCAAAGGGAACCATCAGATCTGGTTTGGCGTCTCGTTCCTCCTGTCCAGTAAAATCACGAGCAGCACGTACCCAATACTCCCCGTGACTTGTCTGGTTAATGCTGAAATCCAAGAAAAACACACAGCTCAAGGCAGCAGCTGCAGATTCCGGCACCGAGCGTGACCTTGGCAGCCCTCGGTCACTCGCTTAGGAACTTGCCATTATGATTCTTGGTCCACCCAATAAGATGTAAGGTGAACTCTCATTGATGCCCCGAATTCCATTTATCTACAAGGTCTGTTCCTGCTTTGGCCTTGTGTTTGTAAAGATTGTGGCACCAGGTACGAGAATGCCATTCCAGGCTGCCTTCAGTTCAGTAAATGAGCAAATTTCTGGGGCTTTCGCTTTGCAAGCAGAAACATATCATTAGAATGTACACAAAGTAAAAATTCAAGTTTGATAATTTACCATGAACAAAAGCAGAAAAAAGATGTTTTGATAGAGAATTTTATGAATACCTACTCCGAAATTCTTTCTCACTATGTTTTCTGCATGAGTGATAATTGCAGGTTGCGCAATGCGTGTAATTCTATCAGATTTCCTGACTGGATGCCATGACCCTCAGCTTGATCTACAGAAAAAAACAACAGATATATGGGCTGGTTGATTTACCGACATAATACAAATACAACAGACAAATATATTTCATTCTCTCTAGATGAATAATTGTAGTTTATTACTCCAGATGTTTCATATTGTCAGTATTATCACTGTCCTCCTCAGCAAGAGTATGATAAGAAGCTGTAGAGGCCAGATGAGAGTATAAATATTTCCAAGTGGATTATCAAGGGGTCTTAACCTTCATAATATAATGTTACATCTATTTCTGTCATTTATTACCTTTCGAGTAATCAGTCTGGTCATTATTTCATATTTCCTTCAGCAAAAGTAACAATATCGATGAGTATGGAGATTGGATAGCAGCCCACACCTTCTATGGTCGGAACGTGTAGCATTTCAGAAATCATGGAAATCAATGTGTAGTTTAATTCAACGTAGGCCGATACAGGAAACACGACGTGGGCTGACTGCAAACCCCGACCACAACCGGCTCGAATGACTCAAAACAGGGAGCTCCTTTCACTCCTTGAAATGACAGAACATTCTACTGATAATCTGGAAGAAAGCAGGTTTATTAGCAGGCATTAAGAGCACTTCATCTGCAGACAGTATATGCCATCGATTCTCCATGCTTCCTCTCGTTCCCGGCTACGGCCTTGCGTAGTGTTGGTGAAGCGTATCCCATAGAACCTTGACTGATCCGCGGTTGTAAAACGAAGGTGTGTCACATAAAACTTAACAATCCTTTATTGCAACACATCAAAATCTGGGGTTGGTTACAGGCGCCAATTTCATGCATGTTCATGCAGAAATTGCAATTCATTGTGTCACAATGCAACTCTTTTGTTTCACTGCTTCAAAGGACGTGCAGAGAGCACTTGTTTTGTGGGGTGCTCATCCACGCGGATCTCTAGGCGATGTAAGTGTCGTTCATCATATCTATCTGCCAGGACTTACAAACAGCAAGCAGATGCACCATATTTATCTAGAGGCAGCCTTAAATTTTGTTCCTTGCATTTAAACTTTTCAGCCAAAATTACTGGGGTTGCCTTTTCTCGTACACTTGTTCTTTGGCAGGAATTTCCAATGATCCTTTCATTCGTGAATCTGCACTGAACACCTTGAGAGATCATTAGCCTGTAGGAGGTTGACGATTGTGCATGTGGTATCTTCTGAGGACTAACAGACGCGCATAAAAACGACAGATGTAAAAAAATCATCCCGTCTTCCCATCTTTGATACTGCTTCCAAAAATGCCTCTGTATTTGCCCCTTTTTTTGTTGTGGAAATTTGCACTGCGTTTCTCCATCTGGAAATATGTGTCATGGGGTTTAGCTTTGGAATCAACCCAGATATTAATTGCAAACGTGTGTGTGTGATGCGTGTAAGTGTAATTCATGACGTTGGGATGAAATTCTGTATAAGTTTAAGATCAGCCTTTGTGCTTGTCCACAGATTGTCTTTATAAATCGTAAAGTCGATGAGGCGATTTTTCTTCAAGAAAGGGTCTGTTTTTTTGTAACATAAAACACACAATATTAGTGATTTCACCTCATCTGTTGGGTTTTCGTAATTTGAAAACATGACAAATGAGTATTTTCATCCACTATGGCTTGCTGACATATACCATTCTGCTGACCATTTATGAAGTAAATTTGCACACATGCCTTGTATACATGAATATGATTAAAAACCCCTACTTTTTCACTAATGCCAAAACTTCCAAATGCAAAAGGCCTCATTTGTTCCTTCTAAATATTCTCGATTTATGAGCACAGTGTGTTCCCTTTGTTATATGAATTGGTTCTGTTATGGGTGTAAAAATCACAAGGCAGGTCCTTAGCTGCTTGGCTAATGTCTTTATTATGTCCCAGGTTCTTAAGCGGCAACACTGGGTTTGATCCTGTAGTAGGCAGTGCCACGTGTCTCCGAATGCCTGTCAGCGAATTTTACTTTAGGGGTGAGTAGTCTTCAATCAGGCCCACGAGGGTTTGATTTGAACCACGCAAGAGCCATTTTTCTTGTGACAGAATATTTCTCACTAATTTTAGGGACTGCCAAGCCCACGATGTTCTGGAAGTAATGAAGAAAGAAAATGATTCACTCACTCAAGGTTGTCAAGAAAATGAAACGCTAACGCTGAAAAACAAATGCCGAGGCTGGGGTTACTGTGGGGTATTAGGCGACTGAGTTGTCTGGTATCAGCTCTTCAGACGCACAAAACAAGGTTGTTGAAAATACGCCTAGTATCCACATTATAAGACTGGTGACAAGTGTTGATTGGCAAGATATATGGCATTTTTTGCCGCTTCAATGTCGCCCAGGACTTGAGCGTCTGATAAACCAAGAGAGCATAGATATGTTCGATGTGGTGGTGTGTGAATCGCCGGCTTTGAGCGAGTGAAGAGACACGACTCGAGACGATGCTAAGGGCAGCGGGGGGGGGGGGCGCTTCGACAGCTGAAGAACCCGGCCGAAGCTGGAGTTGCCGCGGGGAGCAGAATAAAAGCAAATGGGAGGCAAATGTCGGTCGATTGCTGCCAAGTTATTATTGCAAACATAGAGTCCTTGAGAGCTTCATTCCCGGTTAACACGCATTTAAAAAGGCTGAAGTCAGCAAGTGGCTTGAGGTAAAAAGGGTTTGGCTCGGTTACTCTCTAATGTCAAGAGGGTGCATCCCAATTCCACCCACTCACCGGCAAGAGGGGTTATGGGAACATGCGCTCTCATATTAGACAAATGGGACCTATCCAAATGCCTTCTTAGTTTACATTTTCTATGAGAATAGCCCAGCCCAACACTTACGGCCTGTTTCTCTGCTATGTTAAGGTATACATACGGCCATTTTGGCAAGCTCTCTCTCTGACCATCTCTGCATCTTTCTTCCATTCGAAAAGATAGCAGCCGTCATATTAAAATATGTCTATGACAGTCTAGGGGGTGCTCCATTTACCGTTCCATTTTGACATCTTGCCAGTTAGTAACTGCTAGGGGACAGCAATGACTTGTGACTGTCGGATGCAGCGCGCATTGTTCCAGAGCAATCATGCAATAATCCATCTGATACTACTTGCTCACGAAATTGAGGAAGCACCAAGTCCAAATTCAGGATCACATATTTTGATTTGCATGTCTCTCTGTTTATATATAACTAACCACCTCAATACTGATGTGAAGTGTTCTTCAAAATAAATTCATCAGGAAACTGTTCCTTTCTGCCTCGAAAGACAACTGGTGTGTCCGAAATCGCGCACTTGCACACTTTTAGTGCGTGACTTTAGGGCGTAGTGCGTTCACACTGACGACTAAGCTGAAATTCAGTGCACTGAAAGTACCCAGATGGTGCACTAAAAACGGCCAGAAAATGCAGTGCAGAATGATGGACACTACTCGCACTAAACGGACGCCATTTTGACTACGTAGCGGAAGGGGAGGGACTTTCGGCAAATTTTCAGAGTTGAATAATGGCAGGCAACAATATGGACACGCAAGCCCAAGCGGAGGCAACTGCTTCATATAAACGTTAATAAAATTATTTTACTGATGTATACTAAGGTGTGTACTCTCTGACGACAGTTACAGATAATTTGTATACGATTTTGCGATTATATCGACTTAGAAGAGTTTGCACACGTAAATGTCAGCAGTTTTTTTAGCCGCTTAGGCGGTCGTACATTGGTTATACGTGTTACAAATGTTCAATGTTATAAATTCATTGTAAACAAAACGGCAGATATTTTGGCGCGTTGGAGAATCGCGATCAAATGCTAGTCCGTCACTTCCGGTAAGTGCAAAACGTTAGTGTTCCATTTAGGACAGCACTTACCCATGGTAGTGTGCACTACAGAAGGAAGTGCGCAGTACGCACTATGCACTACATCTCAGTGCACTGACGCAAGTGCGCGATTTCGAACACACCCAATGTTCATAGGAGTATATAGGGTGGGGCACTGACTCCAGCTGAAAGCTGATTGGTCTTTGGAGTGCCCCTCCCCAATCACGCACCGATTCAAACCATGTCATTAGCTAATGATAAGGTGGGCCCCTATGTATGAATTACGGCCCCTTTTCTGCTACCCACCTTAAAAAAATCATAAAATCGCTGTAAGCCAACTGACACATGTCAGCATATGTAACAATTAGCTGACTTGCCCTATAAACTGTGCCAGAAGGCTGAGCATTAGCTGACTGTCACGGTGTTAATATACAGTGTTTTGGTAGGGCTAAGAGTTGGTACAGAATACAAATATTCATTAGCGATAAGCCTGAGGCAGTTATGTTGTCCTCATGCTGTTGTGGGTTTTCATAAAATCACTCACTCTGTCCCCCACATAACATTTTTTTTTGTACTTCCTCTGCAATGATACCTTCTTAGCCCTCAGGATCACCAGGCCTGGATTCCTGGCTTTCTGCTATCTCGACATTAAGCAGATACTAAATCACTTGTTGCTCTCACCAGTCCAAAATGCAGATGTATCCTAAATGCAAATGGCTTCGAAGATGACCTCACAGTCTTCTACACCAGCTTGACCCTTCACCATGTTTTCAATTTCTTCCAAGAAATGTGGCCTGAGATGTTGCAATCACCTGAATATATTCTTGCAGGGTGCTTTCTCCACTTGGACACGGAATGGTTTTGATTAGCAAACCTTGGGATCCATCTTGCTTTTTTTTGTGAAAATAGCCACAAAGATAAATTTGTTATCAGCTTATTCTTTTTGGATGGACACTATTGCCCGGTAACGTTGCTCCATTTTGATTGAAGCCACATGAACCTGAGATATACTGCTGAGGTTGGAGCTGTCAGAAAAGCAGTGTAGATATATAGATATGTCTGGGTGTCTGTCTGTGACCACTTAGGCTGATTTGTCATCCTTTGTAAATATCTTTTATGAATAAACTACTTTTAGGATATTTTGGCTCCTAGGTGATCATGGTCCCACGTTTGCCTTTTGAATGCAAAAATAAAACAGCATGTTTTTTAAGGAGGGAATTCCTCAGTACAATATCTAGGTCAGGGTTCCCCTATTCCAGTCTGGAGGACCAGAATCCAACACAGTTTCCCTATTCAACCTCACCTATTAAACTTGGTAATTAGCTGATTAGGATGCGTCTGAGCAGGGAAATCATCCTGTGATCACTGTGGTGGCCCTCTAGGACTGGAACTGGGGAACCCTGTTGTAGAGGTTGGGGCTGTGACCTCAGAAGATGGCCTACAATGACTGTCCAGAATCTTTCCATTCCCCTTGAAGCTTTATTGCTGATTTCCTCCCCAAAACAACCAGACCTGTACTGCATTGTGATCTCACAGAATCGCCGGTTAACTTCAGGCATCTCAGGGTCCAAGGGCACCCATTGTAATCCCGCAAAGCCGTCTCTGAGAGCTGCTTCTCTGCTCCTCTATGTGTGAGACTGCATGTTGCACATAGTGATGTGAGTAGTATCTGAGCAGGGGGGCCATGGGATGGCTCAGTGGGATAAGCCTCTGTGCCTGTGATCAGGAGGTTGGTGATTCGAGCCCAATCTCAGCACATCTGAGCGAAGCCCTTAACTCCCGGCTCCCTGGCTGCTGCAACAGATGGCTACCCTTTGCAGCCGGTTTGCCCTCATACACAGAGAGCAAGATTGGGAGGCCTAAAGAGAGCTTCCCCTTTGCCAAGAGCAGCAAGAGCAGCACAGTGGCACAGTGCTTAACACCATCACCTCACACCTCTGGGACCTGGGTTCGAGTCTCTACCAGGGTTCTCCGTGTGTGGCGTCACATCTAAATGTGTCGGCGGGAGTTTTCTGCCGGTACTTTGGTTTGTCCTGTTCCCCCCCCCACTGTCCGAAAACATACTCATACTGATTAGAGTTTGTCCATAGGTGTGCATGCGTGAGTGTCCCCTCCTCGTGCCCTGTGATGGGTTAGTACCCCATCCTGGGTCGTCCCCTCCTCGTGCCCTGTGATGGGTTAGTACCCCATCCTGGGTCGTGCCCTGTGATGGGTTAGTACCCCATCCTGTGTCATGGGGGTGTCGTTATAGCCATAAAAAGCCCCTTAAAAATAATCACCCAATGATCCTAAACTTTTACTCTTGCAATTAAAATTGCTAAGAAAATAAAAATAGTGCTGTGTGTGTGGGCAGTATATTCTCAGGGTCTATGGCATTCCCAAACAAATATGATCGCCAGGCAGAACTGAGCGGGATTATGCCATTGCATACCAAAGCGCAAATGACGTAAAAGCTCATACCGTTCCTGAAATCATTAATATTACGATAAGCTCATTTCACAGGTTCACATTTTATAGTAGCTCTGGGCTGTTTTACCGCCAGAGCACCTATCCTGTGCCGCGTATATTCAGCCAGTATATTCTAGATCTTTGTGTATGTTTGTACCTCGGCTAACTAGCCCTGCTTGATAAGGTTACTGAAGCTTATGTTCCAACAGTACACACAGTGTGAGCGGTGAAGCTCTTGCAGCATAGCAGTTTGTGCCCGGAACCTCACAAGAGTTTATTCGGTTGTAGCTCCTTTCTTTGCACGTTGGCCTGGCACGATGATCGAATGAGGAAAGGCAAGTGCGCTCTCCACCTGCCTGTGACATGCGTGCTTATCCAGCACCCCCCACGCTGTGCCTAAAAACAGCTCCAGTGTTAAAAGCCCCCGGCTGATGCCCAGGGATTTATTCACGGAAAATGTCAGATGGCATTACTTCTCTGACATTCTACTCTACGAAGGATTGAAAGTGATCTCAATTAGGGATTTTCAGGCGTTGCGGTAAATTGAGGTTGCCATGGTGAGAATGTTCGGTTAGCATCAAAACAGAGGCTGGACAGCACGGTTTCCTGAGGTTTCACTGAGGAATATTGTGGCCGTAATGGAAATGACATGCAGAACCTTTAGAAGTTCTGGAATTTGCTGGCTTGTGACCACTGTCCCCTTCCTTACCTCGTGTTTTAACTTCACTGGGAACCTACAGGGTTTAAAACGTAGAAAGCCTTCTTCACATTACTCTGGGCATATTTCTTTTCATTGCAGACATGTAGACAGTCTTGCTGGAGCTTTTCGCAGGACCTGTCTCTTAGAGATGAACTGCTGGCAGGTTGTAGCAAGCTCTCGGAGCCATTGGTCGTGCATGAGAATATTTCAGCGATGTGCTTGTTTTGCAGGCAGGGCGTGAAATTCCACACTGATTATTTTGCAACATGCTCTTCATATCGAGAAGCAGTTTCATTGATATGTAGCATAAAAACGACTTTTTTTATGCTACACATCAGGCAAGCCCAGGAAATACTACCTGTTAATAAAGTTAATATTCACTTTCTTACAATTGTAGAATTCTGGAGGGCTTAGTATGAATCATGCATTAACTTTGGGAGGTTTTTGATTCCATGGGAATCCAACAGCTGGGTATCAAATAAAAATACAGTTTTTGTGCCAGTAACATAAGGACATGTACATTTTCGTTCCGGTGATTTATGCATTACTCAGCAGGGCTCTGCTGGTGTGACTGATGGGATACGGCGAATCAGAGCCAAGCAGGTGTTATTTCTGACACTCAATTACCTATTGACTCCTGTGGTCCCCCTCGCTTACCTATGAAGTCACCTGACATCATCAGCTGACGCAGTTTAATGCAATTGGCACTATTTGATCACCTCAATTTCCCAACTGTTTATCCAGGAAGAACACCACGGAATCATTCCAGGCAGGAATGTCATTTTGTCCTATTTTCCAAGCACTGTGTCCAAACGTATGAATTTTGAAAAAAAAAATTAAAAAATTAAAGACATCATTCCACGTCAAGATTTTAGGAGTCAGAGCCTGCTTTTCAGTTTCTTAGCCGACCCATCTACCCAAAGTGACTTAAAATTCATTCCTCTCCATAGAACTTGACCTTGACATTCTACTGGAGGAGTTCAGAGGTAATACCGTAATGTGCCAGAGCACAGTGTTATGCATTTTTTCCTCAAGAAGTTAACAAAAAAAATCACTTGCGCTGTTTTTCCAAACAATACGGTAATGCATGCAACATGTCGCGAGATATGGATTCTCACAGCAAATGTCCGTCAGCATGAATTGCACCAATGGATGTGGACCAGAGCTGCTAGCTACGTGATCATATGAAATCTAATTAGTAAGATGTTTACCCAAGAAGACCTTCCAGGGGAGTGTTTATATTGCTTGTAGCGGTTATGCAGTGATATAGTTCCAATGGGCAGCTTTTTCTAGTCAGTGCCTCAACCTGATGTTTTGGTTCCAGGTCCAATTTCATGTTATGACACAAGCTTCCTCAACCCTGACATGTCACAGGGAGAGGCCACCGCTGGGAAAATGGGTCACTCTTCTACAGTTGCAGCAGAGCCTCTAATTACAGTACATTTAATACAAGGTTACCTAGCCTGCTTGGGTCATTCTCCTCCTTGGATGAGAGCTGTTATTATGCTCAGCAATGCACAGCTGTCGAGATACTTCAACACTGAAAGCAACCCCCATTATTTATGCTTGTTTCCCATCAGTGACACCAAAACTGCGGGTGGCAGGACGGGATTGCGGCGATAACATTTCTTCCCCCTCTTGGTAGGGATGAGTGTGGTATGTGTTCCGCAGATGCATTCTCAGCTCCAGCCTGTAGACGCAGGCGCACTGCGAGTCCTGTGTCGCAGCCACAGTAATGCTGGGCTGCAATGAAACGAAAGGGAAGCGCCCGATTTCACCCTCGGCTCGTTCTCAGGGTTAATTGCGATGCTGGGAAAGCAGGCGATGTGTTTTCTTGTGAGATTAATGACAGTAAACAGCGCTGCAAAAGAATGAGGTGCAGAGGTAAGATCGTGCATTTAGATGTGACTTTATGTTTTACACCAATCTCAGTGTCCTCATTTTTTGAAGAAAAAGGGTTTCTTTGAAGCAGATCTTTATTCCCCAGTGTTTTTTAAATCTTATTATTATATTTAGAAGCCACTTTTATCCAAAGTGACATACAGCACAGTCAGACAGTCCCTGCGGCAAATGATTATGGATTAAGGACCTTCTTCAAGGGCCCAATAGTGAAGTCACTCTGCAAATCCTGGGATTTGACCCAACAAAGTGCCCTAATCAGCTGAACTACATACCACTCCAATATTATTGAGACCTAACGTCCCATTGGCCCATGAGGTCAGGTGGGCTACAGGCAGGTACCAATCAGTGGGCTTAGGCCCATGTGGTACTCAACTCAACAGACAACATGGACATCTCACCTCAGACAACATGGACATGGATGGGGTAAGTGAGCTAGGATGGAATAACGCCAGAGAAGTGTCATTCCTGGCTGAGATGAAAGCTGCCTTTCTCAGAGGCATGTGATATTAATAAAAGGAAGAGCACAGGTATTCAGTTCCAACATATTTTTTAAATCCCCCATTTCTCTGATAGTTGTGACCATGTGGCTGGAATTTGACCTGAGATCCGGAGCGAACATCATCGTACCTGTAAGGCCCCAGTCTGTTATGATTGTTATGTTTCATCTCGTTGCCGAACCATACTTTCATAACTAAAGGCGAATGTCACTTTATACCACTGTCTTCTTTAAATTTATACATATGCGTGGTATATTTTTAATATTTGTCAAGTACTTTATACTTATACCTAATATCACACCATCCATATAAAAATCCTAGAAAATGTTTCATATTCATTCACACATATATGCATATTTTTTATTATATATTTCTGTCTGCTGTTTATTTTGTAACTATAGATATCAGTTTTTATTGGATTTTATTGCATAACAATAAAGGCATTCTATTCTATTCTATTCTATTCTATTCTATTCTATTCTATTCTATTCATTTGCCGTATTACTTATAAATGCTTATTTATCCTCATCGGGCATTTAGTTTTGTCAGCCTGTTCCTTATTCTCAAATCCCCTCCCCCTGAAGGATCTAGGTTTCGGGCCTTATTCGTGGTCCTTTTTGCACCTTACTCTATCCACCAGTCGCAGATGGAGCAAATCCTGTCAATGAAAAGCGCTTTATTGTTAACCTGCATGTCACCCCGATGCAGGGCTCCTCCTCCGCCTCCTTATTTTCCTGCCAGGCCACATCCAATAAAAACACACCACACCTGCCCCAGTGGCCTCTGTCCGTGGGTCTTTTGCCGGCCACTAATATCAGGTCATGTGACACCACAGCTGGTGGGAATGCAGACCTCAGTCTCAGCACAGGTGAAGTCCATGAATGATGGTATTAAAAAAAAAAAACTAAATGAAGTTTAGGTCAAGTTGCATCCCACCGTTCACCTGCTACACCAGTCACATGATCTGACTTCCCTGAAGCGGACAATATTATGAACATTTTCTCACATGAAACAAAGGCAGTCCGTTTCACTCCGGCCTTTCTATGAGGCAGCGCTTTCAAAAAAATCCTATGGGAAGAGAAATGATTCTCCACTTGGCATGTGGCCGCTAGACACTGTTCTTCCATGCAGCAGTCAGATGTGCGGCATCGAGGTACCAGCGAGGGCTGCCAGGGAGCGGAGCTGGCAGTGGCCCCTCCTGGTGCTGTCGATGTTCCCATCGGATGTGCCCGTTTTCATTACCGCTAGCACAGACGCTACAGGTTTCAGCATTTCATTTCATTACTTGCTGTTGCGGTATTTTGCTATTATAAAACACGCTAAGATGAATTGGAGTTGCCAGACTGTCCATTGGTGCGAATGTGAGTGTGGATGATTTGTGTGTGTGTTCCATGTGATGGGTTGGCACCCCGACCTGGGTTATTCCCTGCCTTGTGCCCGTGGCTTCTGGAATATGTGGCCCTGCATAGGACAAGCGGGTATAGAAAGTGAATGAATCACATCTTATGTCTGTGTTTCATGCTGATGACCAATACCACAAGATTGTGATAATACAGCAGGCCTGCCGTGCAGCCTGTTATCTTCTATAACAACCTATCCGGTATAGGACTTATTTGGTGGCGATGATGGGTAGCAGTGATTAGCACTATCACCTCCGGGACCCGGGTTTGAGTCTCCGCCTGTGTTCCTTGTGTGTGGAGTTTGCATGTTCACCCCGTGTCGTCAAGGGGTTTCCTACAGGTACTCCGGTTTCCCCCCACAGACCAAAAACATACTGAGTCTGATTGGAGTTACCAAACTGCCCATAGAGATACCCGTGTGAGTGTATGGTGTGTGAATGTGATCTGCAATGGGTTGCTGTCCTATCCTGAGTTGTTCCCTGCCTTGCACCCATAGACTCCGGACGACTGGTGAGGTTCCAGAAAATGCAGGTGAAATCATTTGATTTTTAAACACAGACATCGGCGAAGTTTTTGGGTGGCATGGGCAATAACTGAAAAAGCATAGTTACTTTACATGTTTGATTTTTTTGACATCGGTCAACCATGCTTTGATGCCACTGCAGTTTCAACAGGCTCTACTCAGTCTTAGGCCAATCGTTTGTTTCACTGATGTATTTATTCAAAGAAACCTATCATTTTTACCGTATTATGTAGCTGGGTATTGTACTGGGGCAAATCGTACTAGTAACGGAGTGTCTCCTGAGACTCGAAATGGCCATTTTCAATTTGCTGCTCCGTGTCCCTTAACCACTACATTACTCACTGCCAGAGAGGCCCACAGCCTTTCTGGAAAGCCTTACAAACACTGGAATGTGACCGCAAGAACATATTAATGTAAATTGAGAGCCGGAATAGGAAGTCTGTTTATTAAAGAAAACAAGGGGAGTAAATTTCCTTCTTCCTGAAACTCGTGCAGCAAGCTACGCCTGAGAAGATATAAGTGCCTCATTTGCAGATGCTTTAGCAAAAAAAAATCACGATGTGCCACCCCCCAGAAATTGATACCATTGGTATGACCAGTGAGGTCCATTGTGGTTCAAAGACACATGGGCTAGCAACAAAAGAGAAAACTGGGGATTTGTTGCAGCTGTAAATTTTGATGTTTAGCATAAAAATGTAGACTTTTCTTTTTGTTTGTTTAAAAAAAAGCCTTTTTGGATGGCTTTGCAATTCATTTTGGCCACAAAAGCAATATGACTAATTTTGCGAAAGATGTGGACAAAGCCAAGTACAAAGATATCAGATATCGAGTTGCTGTAGGTATGACGCAGACGTCGAACTGACAGATGGGTTTGTGCAAAACGGAATTTCATGGAAGATTTGACAGTTTTCAGTCTCCCTTTCTTGCATCCAGTAGGTGGATTTCCCTGCTTTTCCTGCACTTCAAACAAGTTCCATGTAAATCAATCCGGAGCTCCGACATATTCTGTCCGTTAAGTGGAAATTATACCTTGTGGGGGGCCTTGGACTAATCAGGTCACTAAAATGAACTGTGTAACTAAAGATGCATTCTTTTTGTATTAATCAGCAGTTTTGGATATTGCACTGCTCCGTGTCGCAGTATTATAGAATGGGAAAGTTTCGAGTGAATATAACATGAGGTGAGATAAGAAATTTCATGTTGCGTGATGAATGAAAACTCCGGGGAGACTCAGCTCCTTCACGGTGGGGAATTAATGATACGGTGACTGCTTTGTGTCGCGTGACGTGAGTGATTGTGAACCGCAGTTTTGGAAAGAGCCATTCGTCTCGAGTCTCTTTGTTTAGCGATATCGGTGTAGCAAGATTCGAAGTACCTTGTTGTCATTGCCTTTGGGGTCGATTTGACCCCAGGGTAGGCGTGAAAGACGGGATACATCTGCACAAATATTTGTGTAGATATAGATAGATACATAAAACTGCGAGTGAGAGAGGGTGTTATTTCAGAGTGCTGTTTTTGGGAATTGAAGTTCAAGGCTCAGGGTAGCAATGAGGCCCAGATGGGTCTTTATTATAGTCATCACTATCAGATCCTCGTAACATTGTTCTTGTGATGAAATTGATGCATCCCTTTGCAGACATGATATTTTCAGTCATTACTGAACAGGTAGCTGACAGTTAAAATGTACATTTTATACGTTTATGTACTGCACATAACTGAACAAACGCTAAAAACATAATCTTACCATTTACTATGATATTCCTGCATGAATAATTAAACTAATTTACTATAATTATATAGTAAATGGCCAAAAAAAATCATCATTTGAATTTAAATCAGCAAGTACTGAAGAGCCAATGATTGGATCATTATTACAGCTCAGCTGAGTACCTGAATCTACTGAACGGCCAGATTATCCCATCAATGAATTTTTCATGGGCAAATTCCAGGACGATAATGCCAAGACTCATTGGGCTCAAACTGTCAAAGAGTGGTTCAGGAATCATGAGGAATCATTTTCAGACATGAATTGGCCGCCACAGAGTCTTGACCTTAATCCCATTGGAGGTCTGGGATGTGCTGAAGAAGACTTCACAGAGTGGCTCAAGTACAAAATCTTGATGAGAAATAAACGCAAAAAAATGTTGAGATGTTGCATCAGCACATGGAAACAATGCAGTAACGAATGTGCACCATAAACAAAGCTGGTCTCACGAAATATTAAAATGTGTGACTATTTTTTTTTGGCCAGACATTGAATATATAGCACCTTATTTTGGGAGTCAACTTGTTATCCAAGTTGAAATCTATTTTGGTAAATTTAATATAGATAGTGCTGTCACTTTGCACGTATAGGTCAATTGGAGGCCAAAGGTCAGCTGCAGCAGTCTTTGATGTGGATAGCTGGAGTTCCACCAGAGCTCTGGGGACCCGTTTCAGATGCCTGGCTGTCTTTAAGCAAGAAGGGCTGTGTTCCCTCCTATGGAGGTAGAACAAACTGTCACGAGGAGTCTAGCAATGCAGTTCCACATCCTCCGCCTTGTTCAAGATGTTGGAGGCTCGTAAGCTGAAATGCTTCCACTTCATGTGATTTATTTTTTTTTTTTTAAATGATTGATTGCTTGGCAGCAACAGAGCCCCGGAGATCACTGTCTGCTCTTTTGGTTCCTCTGGCATGTATAAAGGCTGCAAGGCGAACCAAAATAAAAGTCTCTTTGATTTTAGCCAAAGTGAGATACATTTTTTATGATATGATTCAGATAGTCCTAGGAGCGATTGGGCGGTTAAGGGTCTTGCTCAAGGTACCAATGGTGAACTGCCAAACCTAGGATTTGAACCAGCAACCTTCCTACTACAGGCACAACATCCCAACCCACTGAACCACACAGCCCCCAACTCATGTATAATGGATAGCTATGAAAATCAATGATACGCATTTCAATCTCTGATATCTGCGTTTGTCTGGCAATTTTACGGGTATCGCATGAGGTTTTGTAACTCGGAGAACGTCTTTGTTCCTTTCCTGTGGGCCTCTACGCTACAGCCGGAGACAGTACAGGGCCAGATGAGCCTTGAAAAAGGTGATTTACAAACAGTGGTTCCATGCAGACGGAATGGAAGCTATTTGGGGAGGTTTTTGTTGAGTGATGTTTGGACGAAAACAAAACAACTGTTCACATGCCGCTTTTTTCTTTCCTCCACAAGATTCCAGCTGGAGAAGGTTTCTCAGCTGTGGGCCATTGGCGGAACCACTTGTCTGTCGTGCATGTATCCCACAATGCAATTCTACCCTTCATATAGAGCATCTGAATTTACTGCCAGCATGAGAATTTAGTTATTAGATTTAAAAGGGTTTTGTGAGACTATCCCAGCAGTCAATATCACAGCGAATTATAACAGATGAGATCAGACAGACCTGTTCTTTCTGAATCAAGGGCCGCTTTTGTTTCTGAATGAGCTGGAAAGGGCACAAAGCAAAACGTTAAACAAAGGTTGCCCGTAGACAACCTGGCGACAGATTAACTCGAACCCGAACAATCTGCCAAACCTCAGAGCTCAGTGAGGCCACACTGGTGGACAAACTATGCATCTGGTCCTCCATGGTCTTTGCAGGTCCAACGTAAACATCGGTGTAGTCCATGGACAGCACCAAGTTGCTCTTGGGTGGGGGTGGGTCATTGTGCATCCCTTTGTTTGTTTGCAGTACTAGCGGCTGATCAGCTAGTTAGACATAAACAAATTCCCAGGGTTTGTCCCACACAAAGTGGCAGCTGAGCTGCTTGCGGATCTTGTCATCTGGACCATACCCATGTCTTCTTGTTGGCCTCCTGCCCCACACATCATTCAGCCCTGACATGTGAGTCACCAAGATTTCATATTTTTTTCCACGGATAACATAATGTGGGTATTTTGCACCCCGATATTTCATAATAAACTGTAATTTTCTAGTACATTTCCATTCAATGGGAACAAATTTCTCACAGGGATCAGTATGAGGGAGCTGTGGGGTATTTTGTTTTATCTTGGTCCTCCTTGCATCATTCAGATGAGGAGCCTGAAGCTCATGGAGGTTCTCCGGACCAGCATCACCACACCACCCGATCGTGTATCGGTTTTTGGCCTGAAATGCTGTCTGCCAGCTTGAGGTGGACACCATCCATAAAATCATGGGGGTCATGAAGCAACAGCCTCGAGTCTTTCAACAACGGATCTCGAAATATCATTGCTACACAAGTGTGTGACCTGGTGAAACAAATAGAAAGATCACAACTGACCATGGCTGTGTTGAAGTGTTGAAGTGTGTTGAATAAGGCATGAAAGGAAGGCTTTACCTGCGATGGGCTGGCCCCCTGTCCAGGGTTGTCCCCTGCCTCGTGCCCGTTGCTTCCGGGATGGGCTCCGGACCCCCTGCGACCCATTAGGATTAAGCGGATTGGAAAATGGATGGATGGATGGGGCTTTACAAAGGGAGAAGAATACACTTAAATAAAAGACATTGAAATTACATTTGAAAGACAAAAAACACCCTAAATAGAGTGGGGACTCCATAATGCAATTTAAGGTCATTCCTACCCTTGGCCATTAGACTCCACATTGGGGGGGGGTTGATGACCCACAGCCTTCACAGAATACTCTTTCACACACTGTGCGATATTATTTATTTCCGAGCCGTCACTACAGAATTCCGTGTAAAGCTCTCCCTGACATTCTTTGCACTGTTTACTGTTTTTCTGTTGTTCGTTATTTATTGCTACTTTATAAATAGCTAAATGTTTTGTTCACTGTATAAATGTGTGTACTGTGCTACTGCAAAACTGCAGTTTCCGTTGGGATTAATAAAGTGTCTATCTATCTGTAGAATGAAGCATGCTTGTCCGTTACACACGTGTTTGTGTTAGTGTGCTCAGTCAACCGTGTGTTTGTCAGTGAAAGGCTTCTCTCTAGTGCTTTGGGTTACGCCACAGGAAGCTGCCTGAGAGGAATCCCCAACCAAAGCACCCCGGAGAATCACTGAGGCATCCACTGCTCAGTCGGCAATGACCATCCATCAATCCATCGATACCAGACACAAACACTATTGGCTCAGCACTGTAAACACAGCCATCTTACTCGTCAACTTGCGTGAAAGATGTCATTGAAATAAACCAATCTTCATATCTAAATGTTTGCAAAGAGGGAAATTGAACCATTGCTTGGCGGTTAGAGTCCTAAGAATGTTTTTTTGGTGATTACTCCCACACTCTTTTAACCAGGCAGAAATGTAAAACAGATTCATTATGCAAAACAAAGGCTGCGTGTAATTTAATTAGGAAGTTTGTCTGGTATGAAATAAAAGGGTTCTCTTAAAAATACACTGGAGACAAAAGCAGTTATGCCACAGTTCTTCCTATTTTATATTAGTGTGCTTGACAGCAGGATTCCAAGCCAAGTATCATTCTCAGTGATGCAAAGCACAGCACCTCAGACTTACGACTTAACTAAGTAGTGTTTCCATTCCCTGTTATGCTAAGGTTAGTCCTGAATTTTTGCATATGTTCATTTAATTGTGTTTTCTTCACGCCTGTTCACAAGTTGCCTACCACTCTAGTGAGACAGTATCAGACAAGGGAGATGCAATGCTAAACTTGTATCTTTGTGCCATTTTCTTTTTGCTACTTTGTGCTAGTTTTCTTGGCAGGGAACAACCTCTAGTGGTAGAAGGAAGCTGGGTAGCGTGAGTCTCAGAGTGGAATAGCCCATTACAGCTATGACTGGGGCAACTTTGTCTATCCCGAGAAGTGTCGCTAAAAATGCAAATAACAGACTTGTTGCTATAATTTGCATGATTATCATATCCTTAAATGTAACGTTTGGAAATTCTTTCTTCATGGGGCCTAGACAGCTGCCTGCCCACACCTTACTGAACAGTACGTTCGCCCCTGTTTGCCCACTGTCAAATCACTACTGCCACCAGAGCTAGAAGCTGTAACGTCACCGTCATCACAATGTACGTCTGTCAATGTATTTCTGAAGAAGCCCATAAATTTTCACAAATGAAAAATGAAAATGAAATGACACTTTATTTGCCATTCGCATAAGTACAGGAACTTTGGAATACGTCTGTCTTCTTTCCTTTGCGACATATATAAAGTTGACAGTGAAGCTGGGGGTCTGAGTGCAGGTTCCGCCGTTTTCAGCACCCCTGGACAATTATTGGGGTTAAGGGCCTTGTTCAAGGGCCCATTGCATGCATGACTATTCTGCCAAGGCTGCGATTCAAACAGGCAACCTTCTGGTCACAGACATAGAGGTCTAACCCCCTTATGATCGCCATACATTAAATTATGAATAACCGCCTTAAGCGGCATAGTGTGGCTCAGTGGGCTAAGCCTGTGTGCCTGTAATCAGAAGGTCGCCAGTTTCAACCCAGCCTCAGCACATCTGCAGGTCCTTCAGCAAGACCCTTAACCCCCAGTTTCCTGGGCACTACTATGGGTGGCTGTCCTTCACAGACAAAGTAGAGCAAGTCGAGGGAGCCTTAAAGACAATTTCCCCATGGAGATCAATAAAGTATCAATTATTATTAAATGAAGAAAAGCCAGTAACATTTTACCTAAAGCACACATGTATAAGTTTACTGGGAATTTTGAATGCCCTATGCATCTCTATAGATTTATCATCTATAAATACCTTCAAAATGTATAATAATACATCAATACATAATAGCATTATAATGCATTATGAAGTTATCTATAATGCATTATGACTACTGCTTTAAGTAAAGCGTTACTGAAAAACCACACCACATAAACCACCATTCTAAAATTCCATTTGCTTACAGTGTTTTCTAGAGTGCAAAATGTAACACTGCCAGTGGCTGCTTATCGTTACCCTCTGCTCTCTCTCAATCTTTCTAGGAATTGACCACATGGTCACCTGTAGGCATTATCAGTGGCTAGCAGACTGCCTCCACATGGAAGGAGATAGTCCAGTGTGTTACAGCGAGGGAAACATCCGCCTAATGTGCACTGGGGTTCAACACAGGATCCTCCCAATGCGCGTCAGGCTTAATTGACCAATAAAGGATCCTCCTCATGCAAGTCGGGCTTCAACATAGAATCTTCCTAAGGCGGGCTGGGCTTCAACATTCCTGCAATTCTCTTTAGAGTCTTCAGAGTCTCTATTTCTCTCCTGCTCGTTTGAGATGGTCACATAAGTTAAACGCACTCCACAATCTCCTGCTGGAACATGGTACAGATCACGAGAGAGGTCATCTCAGTACGTAAATATAGCCTAAAAGACATCCAGCATAAAATAGCACAGGAAACAGAGAGGGAGAAGAAAAAACTGGGCCGTGTGAGTCGGCAGAAGAAACAGATGAACCATAACAGCATTTGGGATGGATGTCAGGAGTCTGGCCGGGTTTACTGGGGTGAGGAAGAACAGAACACAGCGATTTTTACGCTTTATTGTGAACAAGGGACAGGTGAACTGAATTAACGCGAGTAACTTGGGGCATTTGGCTGTCCTTCCTGAGAGCTTCATGCCCTCCATTCTCTCGAACTGGCAAATAAATATCAATCCTACGACACATTAACTGGAAAGTTTCTGCTGCAAAGATCTCCTGCATCAAGCCTTTCTTATAAGAACTGAATGTGCTTTCTTGCATCTTTTTGCATAAATTTAAATGATTTCATGCTTGCTGATGAGGACAGCAGGAAAGCAGTTGGCCCTCAGAGCGCCCCGTCCCATGTGACTTACAATTTAAAACATATCATTGGATAATTATAAGGTTGGCCAATCTGCATGAATTGCAGCCCCAGTTATGCCCCCCCCCCCATCTTAAAAAAATCCTATTATGCCGTGACATTGTTTGTATTGCTGTGGTTGGAATGAGGCAAGAAACACACACCTGTGGCAAAGTGAGTAAGAAATGCAGGACATCAAGTGGGTTTTCATGACAAGAGGTGATGTCTGAGAGGATGAGGCGGAAGGGGTGTGATCCCAGTCGGTGTGGCACTGTGGTGTGAGGCTGAGTGTGCCCCCATCATGCATTGCTCTGGGCGTGTGACCCAGCCCGGAGTGCTGACCCAGCTGAGAGGCCCCGGTGCAGCAGCCAGCGGTGTGACTCACGCTGCGCTGTGTGGGTGTTTGCCGGCCGACCGGAGAGGGTGTGCCGAGGTCACAGCGGCCGCGGTTTTGTGAACCCAGCTGTAAAACACAAATCGTTTTTTAGAGTGCTCTCACCAAGTACACTCTCATGGAGGACCATCTATTTATTTATCTTTTAACCGATCGTGAATTCTTCCCGGTACCTGCAAATAGACAGGCTACACCTCACTCAGGAGCGATACGGAAGGTGCCAGAAAGACAGCTATCAGTTGACAGAGGTGGTCAAGACCGATCAGGGCATATACGGTATCTCCAGAAACTTACTACTTATAACCCATGGGTGAAAAAACAACTGTTTCTCAGAAAACAAAATGCTTACATAACTTTTATTATAAAAGTAAATTCATGCAGCTACAACAAAGCATCCAATAAAAGATGTGCATGCAATTTATAGCCAAATGTATCATCTGAATTTCACATTTTGTCTTAATACATATTATCGCAGCACAAAAACATGATCATGGCTCATTTTCAGCATGAAGGCTCGCACTGGGTGGGGATCGCAGCCCCAGTCTTTGCCTTAGTGGATGGTGCTCTCAATGTGGAATGTGACACATGGACAGGCTGATGGGGAGGAGGGGAGGGGGGGGGGCGGAGTCAGGCCTGCTAGCAATTACAGCCGTTGTGTGTCAGCTGCCAACGCTGGCCATCGGCTTGCTTGTAATGCTATCATTAGACGCGGGAACGCGGCCAGGAGACTCAGCCTACATTCTCGCTCCCGTGACTTGGGGGAGTTGAGAAATGCAGTGAGGCACAGAGCGCTGATGGAAGTCAGAGGCGCGGCGGGTTTTAACCCAAGCAGTCCACTGGCAAACAAATGCCCGCTGAAATCTGCTCAAAAATGTGGCCTTTCCTGACATCCCCCACATGTCACACATGCTTCTGTCAGTTACTTTGCTCGCTAGCTACTTGCTATTGGCCTAAATTCAAATTTTAAGACAGCGGACAGGACATATTGGTGCCGCCCCGGTGTGAGGCCTCAATTTAGTCGACCCATTGCTGATTTTGACCCGAACAGCCCCTACTGTGGTTTAATCACTGTCTTCCTTTGTCCCATTGGCTTTACTAAGTGTGGGCGAAAAGAATGCACCCATTGTTTTTTTTTATGTCATTAAATGTGTACAAAGTGGTTGGGAGGGGGGAACTTGACTGAACAAAAACTGTATCCTTTTCTTATCTTGATGAAAAATCATAACTAAAGATCCACTTTCTGTGCAGTCAGGTAGTCTGTTTAATGAAGCCTTTCAGGATAGATTACTGAAATTGTGGGAAACTGTGACTCATACTGTCAGATTTTAGAGGGAGGGTTGCATCAGAGTGGAAGATGACACAGGAAGTGACATCGTGATACAGCAGTATTTGTATCAGCAGGCACTTTAGGAACAACCTATCATCCCATCCACGGTGTACCTCAGCCTTGTGCCCTTGAGACCTGAAAAGGTCTCTTAAGTGGCAAACCAATGCATTAAGACCCTCCCCGCACTAGGGGGCAGCAAAGCTGACCAGGGGACAAACAGTAAGCAAGGAATGTGTGGGGTCACTAATCGGGAATTGGGCTCTAATAGTTCCCAGTTTATGCCCCGTGAAGGATGCTACTGTGCTGTTTTAAGTTAAAACCTCCAGCGCTATAAATGTGTATAAGTTCATTTGTTTATTTTGGATGAAACATTTTGCTGAATACCTCACAGTAAAAATAATGTGCCAGCCATACTACCAAGAAACACTCATTAAGTAATTTTTTTTTTGCATTTTTATTGAGGTACGTTCCGCCAAGCATGATCCATTAGTTTGTATCAAACATGAATTCTAAAAGTATTTTTTAGAAAGCTACCACGTTCTGGGAAATCTTCTTTACAAGGTTGTTATAACAACCATATAAAGTGTGTTCCACAATGCTGTAATTGAAACCACAGTGACCTCTATACAAGGCCTAAATGTGCAACATAAAATCAACATTTACTTAAACAGAACATATAATTTATCTTGGATCCAATATCAAACAATGCTCAAGCTGAAACAAACTGGTTAAAACAAAGAAAGTGCAGTAAAACATCTCTCTTACCTTAAAGGGGTACGGATGGCATGATATATACTGTAATTTTGTGTAATTAAACAGATACTAGTCCCCAAAGACTAGGGGCGTGTATTTACATTTTCTCCATTTATTGTTACATTTTATACATTAACTTTGCTTGCTTACTGATTACATGACATCAGAAAAGCATGTTTCTGATCTTCTTGGGACACATGTGAGGGTAATAGAAATATACCACAGGTAAAGTAGAGATCAGGGGTGCAGCACAGTTACATACAGCTCCTGAAAAAAATAAGAGACCACAGCACAATGTTGTGTTTCACTCATTTCTCAATTTTTGGGTCCATTGATAATATATTTCTTTTTGCAAACTCCATCCTGGTTCTTCCCTGTTTCTCATTAATGAAGGGCTTCTTCCTTGCTTTAAGGGACTTCAGTCCTGCTTCTAGGAGCCTGATATGAACTGTCCTATAGTGCACTTCACACTTGCACTTAATATTCCCATTCATTTTGAAGCTCACTTGATGTCATCCTACCATTCATGAAACACTGTTGGACAAGTCTCTGCCATTAGAAAGTTGCTTCTTCCCTCTACCTGGCTGTATTCTGGTCATTCCCACTGTCTCTAACTTCATCTTATTCTTGTGTGCTGCTGTCTTAGATATCTTGAACCTGGAATCATCCTGCCACTCAGCGTAGCTTTTACTGCCAGCAGAACCACGATTAAACCAGGTTTTAAAAACGCAGATTTATTCCCTTCATTTCAGTCAAAGCTGTCCATTGTATTACATACTGGATGAATTACTTTGTCACGCATTTAAACACAGTAGAAAAGAGACTTAAAGGAGACTTCTGGACGTGTTTGGGCTGAACAAATAAATGGGCTAAGAGTACGACAGTGTGAAGGGAGACACGATTTTAACTTCCAATGAACATAACTGGGGATTAGCTGGAGGTCACAGATGACTGATACAAGGCTTTTTCCTTCTTGTGAGTCACGAATATGATCTATTTGTTTTATATCTATCTCATTAAACTCATGGCCATTATCTCTCAAAGCCTTTCCATGAACAACACATGATTCTGAAACTTCTCAGTGACAACTAGATAACACTGGGCTGAGAAACAAATTCCTCTGGAGAAGCAGTAGAGTGTCATCAGCAGAACAACTTACATTCGCAGACAGTGATGGTGGATGTTTTGCAATAGTCTTCCTCTTCAGGTTCTAGACCCATTTACTCTGTAATGTTGAAAGTCAGATTTTATTTAGTAAGTATGCCAGGTCTATTATTAACTTTTGTCTTCCACATGATCTCTAAAATACACTTTCAGTGTGTAATACAGCATTCTGTAATGAATCGGATGGAGGTCTATGTGGAGAGCAGTCCGTGGTCGTTCATTTATCAAAGCCGAAAGGGAATCCAAGGCTTTAGTGATTTGCATCTCCCAAGAAGCAAATGGTGGACGTATGAAAGTCACACTTCTCCGCCGTGACAAAAAGTTGATACTCGCATTAAACTTTTTGACAACCGCGAGGTATAACGAGATACTGATAGAGCCCCCTCGTGGTGATAAGTGCAGTTTTCCATTCATTGCCCTTACAAATGTTAATTAGATTATACTAATGCTGAAAAGTTCTGTTGAATGCCCCCCCCCCTTTACACCAAAGCTTTCACAATCCTCGAATAACCCATGTCTGGGCCCCTGAAAGTCTTCTTTTTCTACCCCCCTAATGGTTACCCTTATTATAAACACTGCAAAGATTGAGATTTGTGAAAACCTGTGCCCGTTTTACAATGGAAATTAAAGGGGGGGGGGGTACTGGAACTTCAGATTAGGGCCTAGGAGTCTCTGTCCTTCTTTTCAACAAGGTAAAGCTGGGGGCTGTATGTTTTTTAGGGTCTTAGAAACCTATTGGCTAAATCATCATTAATGTAGTGGTCTAGAGCTTCATTCTCTGGCTGAGATGGGGGGGGGGGCTTACTTTTGGGAAGAAAGCCCTTCTCCTGGCTAAACACGTCATGGAGTGACAGAGTGGTGTCATCCTCAGGAATCCAAAGGAACAATTGATATAGCAATCATTCTTAATATGAATGGTTATAAAGTGAGACTGTTTGTATGATTTAATTAAAAAATATATAGGGAGTTGTCTGTTACTCTCGTAGGTCCTGAGCTATAAGCCTATTGTGGTGTCTGGTGATGTGTAATTTCTGTAGGAGTCCAGGCTTCCTGTTTTCTGGGCCAGCTTCTCAGCTTCTCTGCATGACGGGGCCTCCATCGGGAAGGGCTCGCGTGACCACGCTGCTGTGACAGACTGTGTGTTAGCTGGGGTGTTGTGTTTTGATGTTTGAAGAAACAGAGGAGGTTCATGACAGAGTGGGCTGAAACCAAACCCAAGTGCGGAGAAGCTGGCTGGTGTTTCTCACCGGTCCAGATCCTTCATGAAGAGGCAACTCACGCCCCACATTAAGTCATGTTTATAATTTTCGGCTGTTTTGAAAAATGGGACAGACATGAATACCAAGCAAGCGCACATATATTTTTTTTACATGTACAAAACCCTAGATCATCTGTTATAAATATCCTGTTCCAAAGAGTGACGCATATTTCAATGCTAATCGACTTGTTTTTCTCTCGTAAAATGTGTTACATTCGTACTTTGGGCCTCTCTTTGCATACGGTTAATTTACTGACAAGAAAATCCTTGCACACAAAGTACATCGTCACAGGTGGCTATGATATATGTAGCGCTTTCGTAGCTAAAGGGAAACACTTCAAATGGTCTGACGGTCTGCAAAATTAGGCGTTGTCAAGCATAGTCATTTTCATTCCCATCTACCTCCATTCCGCCCGCATGATGAATGGCGACCACCTGAATGTC
The DNA here is from genome assembly GCA_015163995.2 of Mormyrus lacerda. Taxonomy (NCBI): domain Eukaryota; kingdom Metazoa; phylum Chordata; class Actinopteri; order Osteoglossiformes; family Mormyridae; genus Mormyrus; species Mormyrus lacerda. The sequence continues at coordinate 17,812,475 of JAABNX020000044.1, read as the reverse complement.
ATCAGCCTGAACACATTTGAGTCTCGCTGACTTGTTTTGCCAAGGAGTTCTGTCATCTGGAAGCAAACTCTGACATGCAAGGAAAGGAGGAACAGCGGCAGCAGCTTTGAATTGTTCATGTTGGGCTGCTCCATCGTGACTATAACGGACGGGCTTGCGGCTAGCTCTGTCACCCCGTCACCGCGCATGTGTTCCGCCGCTCTCTTACATCTCGGCATTTTGTTCGCCCTGCGCTATGACTGTAATCCCGCATTACCAAATCACCCAGGCCGTCAGTCAGAAATCCCTTGTTCATTGCGGAGCGCCTGATTTCCTAAGGCATTTCTTAGGAAATTTCTTACCTCTTGGGCAACAGCACTTGCTCCTTCAATCCATCTGCCTAAGCCTGAAAACACTCATTGATCTGCAAACTCTTAGGACCCAGAGGTGGGTAATTCAGGTCCAGAGAGTAAAAGTCCAGACCGGTTGAAATTGTTTCAACCAACCAGTACTCAACTTGTTTGTTACATACTGGTCTGGACTTTTACTCTCTCGACCTGAATTACCCTGTTAGGAACAGATTTAAAAATCTTTATGTGTTCTGTTTTGGTAAGCAAATGATTGATTAAATTTAAAAATTATGTTTAAAAAATGACCAACATTAATTAATAATTAAGCAGTGTACTCATTACACTGATAAATAACATTTTTAAATAAGGACACTAGAGTCTCTTGTACCCTCTGCTACTGGGACTGACTCCAGACTCTCTCTGCGCCTGTACCGAAAAATGGATGACCTTTAAGTCCAAATTGTGCCCAATACTGTCTTACACTTTGCCTGTATAAGAGTCTTTACACCATGGTGTTCCGTTTTTTTCCCCACAGGCAATAGGCTAACTGCACAATTCCTATATAAAAACTTCGAATGGACTGTAACTATAACAGACCGGACCACTTGTGGAAACATCAGATCTGCAGATGCTTCTTCCGGTTACCTCTCCTGATTTCTCAGCCATCACCCTAACCGTCTCCAGCAGGGACATAGAGTGACGTTTTCAAAACAACATTCCAAGTGCTCTTTGATGTCTAATCTCCATTTTCCCAATAGTCCTCAGGGCTATGAAAAACATAATAGTGTCGATGATGGCAGTTTATTTAATGCAAATATTCTGAACTGTCAGCAGGCTGTGGTAATCCATACAGCTCAAAACTAATCAAAAGAATGATCATCTTCTACTTACTGAAAGTATTTTGCAGTGCATTCCTTACACAACTAAATGTTTAGCCTAAATGTTCATACTATAGCAATGCCTCACTTAACGACAGGAATATATTCTGAGAAATGCTTTGTTAGATGAGAACATTATAGAGTATACTTACACAAGCCTAGATGGTTTAGTCTGCTACACACCAAGACGATAAACTGTAGCCTAAATAACGATAAAAAGTACAGCATAGTAAATACATAAACCAGTAACGTAGTTGTTTATTATCGTTATAAAGTGTTATGTACTGTACATAATTGTTTGTGCTGTACTTTTAAACAGCTAGCAGCACAGTAGGTTTGTGTACATCAGCATCACAACAAACATGAGTGACGTGTTACGCTATGAGGTTACAATGGCTACAACAATGGCTTCTGATCCATTACAATCTCACGGGACCATCATTGTAAATGTGGTCCGTCGTTGACTGAAACGTCATTATGCAACACACGACTGTATCAGTGCTGCACCACCCACCCTTGTGTTGTGTGTCTTCGGAAGTTAATCAAATTTATTTCTAGAAATGAAACATTAAGGAAAGTCCTCAGTAGGTTTTTAAATAGAAAAATAAGATCCTACATTCTAGCTATAGGCAGGCTTCTATGTAAAAATAATTAAAATAATCAAAAATGATAGAAACGTATTACTCAAATGGTGGCTTTAGTGGTTGGGGATCAAATCCTGCCTCTGCTCTAGATGTAAATTGGTATCTCTAAATTACCAATCGTATATGCATTTGAATACCATTCAATGGACTGGCATAATGTTCAGGGTGTTCCTGTGGTGTTTGTTTTTTCCTTAACATAATGTTCAGAGAGTCAAAACAGCTGGTAGGAGTCTCTGGAGCTTTAGCCAACATGAGAATAAGAAAGAAAAAAACGACGGTGGAATGAAACAGCATCTGGTATCCCTCAAAACGTTATTTCTGCTGATAGAAGACTTGCGGCATCAAAGGGGCTGTGTTGTGGGATATGTTTGCGTTTTCTGCGTCTGTCATGTCACAGTATGTCGTAAATCGTGCCTCGATATCAAAGAAAGCGCTGCTCTGCGTCGGTGTCTTTTGCTGACTTTGTTGTTATCCAACCTTATTTATTGAATGTTTTCCCGGTGTCATTGTACATCGGGCCTTTATTTGCTTAGTGATATAAAATTTTATCAGGTTAACATTGGCCAACATCCTGTAGGATAAGCACTCAAAAGAAGTTAAAAGAACGGTGCCATTTGTCCATCTGGAGATCAGCTCGGAGCCTAGTGCTCACCAAAGCACAGCTAATAGATACATATTGGTTACAGCTCTGGAACTGCTCTTCCAGTCCCAAAGCGGATCCTTTTGTCAGGATACTTGCCATAAATTTCGTCAATAAATTATTAATCTGTGTCAATGAACGAAACTCTATGTCCACTTGGGCAGCAAAGCATCAACCAACAAGACATATTGTTACAGATGTAACACATTAATGTATTTTTGCAACTATCAAATCCAATTCACTCTGTTGATGATATCCACTACAGCTCCCCTCAAACAAACAATGTGTTTGCTTATTTTAACTCCATAGTTTTTAACTCTATGATAAATACAGGCAAGAAAATATTGTTTCAGCTGTCATGTCACCATTGAGGTATCCGCACATGCCCAGAGTCACAATAATGTTTGTTCCAGGAGCCTTTGATCTCAGGTCATGTGGGTTCTAAAGCAGAATGTCTGTCACATGACCTCTGATAGATGGCCATTAAAACCCCTCTACTCAGTGCTCTGAATACAACAGATATTTGTTATCACTGTCTCACTTACTATAGCAAATATTACTATATGCTTAGCATTACAAATAAGCCTTTTTATTTACTTTCTTTTGACCTTAACATTTTCTTTTCATATTCAAGAGTAATTAATAAAGAACTCCATATATATGTTGGTAAAATCAACAATTGAAATTCTCCACTATGCTAGGGAGACTATACAACCTGGCTGTAAGCTACAGCTTCACACCTTCAGTGCTTTGGAGTGACAGTTTAACGTCATCAGCAACTGGGTTGTGTCTCATTAGGAAGCAGTAGTAGTCCCCATAAGAGAAAAAATAACGGATATTTATCACGTTATGGGGACATTGTGTCCCCATAAGGATAGGTAAACCTGCTGACATGCACACACACACAATTCTAAAATATGGTAAGAGGTAATTGAACATACATACTGTACCATTCATCCATTATTCAAACCCCTTATTGCGTGCAAATTAGCAATGAATCAGAAAGATATGCTTAGAAATACAGGAGACATGTCACGGACCATTCTAGATGGGATGTCAGTCGATTGCAGGATGAACATAATTTAGATACAGTACACTTTTGGATTGTTGGAGGATGCCATTGTAACCATAAGAAGATCCCACAAACTCCACAAGCAAGACAAAGTGGTATCCAAACCTCACATTGCCGGAAGTGTAATGCTTAGCTTTTGAGCGAGCACGCTGAAAACATATTTAGCGAGCTCTTAAAATAACACTCGATATGCATCTCCTGGAAGAACAGCTTACATATTAAATATAAGGCCCATCATTAAAATTCTGACATGACATGCTTGAATTTTTTTCTTTCTGAACACGCTGCAGAATATCTCCTATTTAAGGTTAAAAATATCTCGTTACTAACTCACCAGCTGTCAAGATGCAAAAGATGTTGAAGCGTAAAAGAGTAACTGTCCTCCCCTGCACCAATCAGACATGTATAGACCCCCTGTGCAATACAAGCTCCATTGAGAGATCATCTGGGCCGAGGTTCTTACCTGCCTAACCAGAAACACAACCTTGTGAGAGACAAGCCTGTTCAAGAAGACCAAAGAATAAGAATTACGAACTAACCTTAAACAGATGTCCACATCTATATGAACAGCTTGGGTGCTGCTTTAACATTAATATGGTGGTGTGGAGGGAGGGGGGGGGCTTTCAGTATGTTCTTCAAGCCAAAACAGAATGCACCAAGAACAAGAATTCTCCACCTGTCATCAACGTCTGGTGCCTTGACATATTTCCACCAAATCTACCCAATGAATTGTAGACAAAATCTAGGGTTGCAGTTTCAGTTTCAGGGCCCTTGGCCTGGCGGTTTATTTGAGGTGGATCATTGCGCTCAATTATTTTCGTATATCAATAGAAAACAAACTGTCCCCCATTTTCTCCCCTGTAAAAAGAGTACCACTTTACTTCTGGGGCCATGAAAAATGTAGTAGTTCACACTGAGTTAATGTATGTGGGATGGTGAGAAGGTTGCTGGCTCAAATGCCAAGAGTGATCCATAAGCAAGGCCCTTAATCTGTATTTACTTTGTCCTGGGTATGATGTTAATCTGCATCCAGCCCTGCAAGCAGGTCCTCCAACGTAAAGAGAAAATTTGGCTCTCCAGCCACTGCAAAAAACTGACACTGTTCCATTTGGACTAGCGCGGTGCTGAGGTATCACCCACTGCGCTCAGGTTCTCATCCCTGAGGTGGTTTGTTGTGCGGTGGGTGCAGCAATAGTCTGTTAAGTAATATAGTGCCAGATTAGAACACACAAACTGTCATGATAAGCATAGGATCAGTATTAACTAACACTTAGTTACTGGTTAATTAATGCATTAGGTAAGTGTGTACTGCTACATGATTCATGTCCGCTCAAGTAAAGTCTGACCATAAATTGTTCTCGGATGTTATGGAGTTTGAAAGCTGGAATGACTGTGGGTTATTTAGAAGAGGCTAACTTTGTTTAGTAAGACATGCTGTTTTTTCCGGTGTGTTTATAGAAGGAAATAATTAAAATATAAATCCTTTATAAAAGGGAATGGATGGACTGCATATCATCGCAATAAATAGTTTCTTTTTATTGGTTTTTATTGGCTTGAGTTACTTCGAGGCTAAGTATGTGGGGAATATATACACAAGTTATACTTTAATTTATTTTTCCTTTGCAGTGGTTGCACATACTGACAGGTTTATGTGTTTGGATTTGTGCACATGTTGTTTGGAATGGTAATAGAAAGTATGTTATGGTGTCAGAAGTGGGACTATAGCCTTATATCCAGTGGTAAACGTCATTTTTACCTCATATTAACGAATGATTGGAGGAGACTATAACCAAGGATTTGGAGTCTGAGCCAAAGCACATCTTTGGGAACTTGATAAAAGACCCAGTATTTCTGTGATATAGGTTACGGTAGAAACAGTATCTGATACAGTATCTGATATAGTATCTGCAGCCACGTTGCTAAGAAGAATTAATTAGTGTTGGGAGCAGTCTTGCTATTGAGCAAGCACTTGACCGAGCTGACAGGGAAAAGATCCAGAAATACTGTCAGGAAGCTTGTTCTTCTTCTCTTTCTGGTTCCATTTTCCAAGAAAGTCTAATAAATTGCAACCTGATTAAAAAAAAAAAACAACAAAAAAAAACATTGCACAGCTAAGGGGCCAGCAAAGTCAGACAGGAAGGCTGCGTAGAAAACAAACAGATCCAACAAGGGGAGTTCCCATTATGCTTTGCTGCATGGCATTCTTTCATACTAGGAGAAGAGTTATCCATATGGCCTTGTTGTTGTGACATTATAATATTATAGAACAGTATTTCGTTTTTATTTAATAGCATGCTGGCTTCGGTCAAAACTCACGAACAAATCTGTGTGAACAATTTGACCAATCGAGAAAAAAGGAACAAATTCTTTAGGTTTTTGATGGATAATCGCTAGACTGCCAGTGATGGTTACCTCAGAAAATACGTCCAGGGGGGTTTATGAGACCTCTTGGAGTAGCTGAACCCCTGGTGAGTGATTTCAGGTTGTTTGGTGGAGTTTCTTTTGCCACTCACTTGTTAACAGAACAACCTGTTGGATCCAGTCGTCCATCAGCCCCCCTTGTGTTTATGTTGCCGCCACAGTCTGGGTTTCAGGAAATGGAGAAACGTGATTCGTTGAGTCTCATCCGTGGGGACCAATAACAACTGAGGATGATAGACGGCAGATAAACCTTAAGAGTGCCTGGAGAGTACGGGGGGACGCATTGTGCATTAGTGGAGTCGTTCACACCACTCCATCTGACCACCAGTCAATCTGCAATTCATCCTGCCGTATGTCTGCACCATATCCTTCTTCTGAACGCACTCAGCAAAAATATTGTGGGAGCTTTTCTTTCTGCCGCTGTTTTCAGTGTTTCCCTGGTTATAATCTGCAAAGAGTGCACATCCATGATTTAGACTTGTTGAGGCTATCTTCCAGTTAAGATAAGAGCGGCTGTCAGCTATGCTGGAAGCGTCAAAGATGCCTCCACCCGTACTTGGTTCGACACAATGGAAAATGTAACATTTGCGGCATTATGAGATATAGGAATATGTATTCAAATCAGTTGTATACATTTTTCTGACTTTTTCGACAATTCCGCGATCATCAAAATTGAGCAATACGTTCATTTATTTCCCATACACACTTGTCCTATGCAGGGGCCATGGTGGTCCCAAAACCATCCTGGAAATAATGGGCACAAGGCATGGAATAACCCCCAGGATGGGGTGCCAACCCGTTGCAGGGTACACACACACACACACACACACACATACACCATTCACACACACGGACAATTTGGCAGCTGCGAGTCACCCCGACGACACGGGGAGAACATGCAAACGTTGAGGAGTGGGGACTCGAACCCTGGTTGACCAGTACAATGCTATGATAACAAAAGTGATTAAAGCCCCAGAGGTGTGAGGGAACCTTGCTGACCACCAGGCCACCATGCCGCCCATAAAGAGACGATGTATCCAGAATTCTGCTGGACTGTCCAGTGTGACATGTCCCTCCTGCCTACAGGAGTATGTCTCCCTTCTAGTTTGGTGCCAGTAATGAGAACCGACCCAGGCTCAGATCTGAGTGAGGCTCGTCTTACACAGTGCGCACAGAGTGTTTGTGATCATCCTCCTCCTCGCGCACCAACGGGAACATCTTCCCACCCGCATTCCGGAGAATCTGGGAAGCATCTAGAGATGTCTGTGGGTCGGCACCATTCTCAGAAACCGCTGGCTTGAAGTGAGCGGAGATTTCTTAGTCACAATGTGCAAGCTTTTAAAAATATTAAATGTTTACCCCCTTAGCAACAAAGTCCGCTGATGAAGATCTGGGTGGACTGTTCAATAGCAGAAGTGACATTAGAGTCTAAAAGCAAATCAAGACATTTCCCTGTATGTAGATCTTATATTTCATTTTCATTGTTAAGCTATAAATATAAAGGTGAGATGTAATCAGTGCTGGGCTTCATGGTCAAGCTGGCAGGTCACTGTCAAGGTGAGAAACTTCACAAGATCTCAGCCTAAAGTATATTCTGCAGTAAAGGTTATCAGAAATTTGCAAAGCAATTTTTCAGAACTCACCCAGTCCACTGGGTACACTTTTTGAGAACATTTCTGTGGACCTTTGACAGTGAGTTTGGGAAATTTAACAAAAGTTCTTCACTGGATTACGTGAGGACTGAGTGAGTGTTGGTTCCCAGTACTTAACATGAAGTAAAGAAGCCTGACGTTAGGTCACTGACGGTCTCATCTCAAACACAACTTTGCTCTTCATTTGTTACTTTAAATCTGATACCATGATGTTGACTCAGTACCCTATTTTACGGGAACAATACGACCCAAGTGTCCTGATTTCAGTCCCTTGAGCATCACCAAGCTTGAAGCTGAAAAGACCCTAAAAGCCAAAATGAGTGCTCCAGTACATTAACCAGAGGGCCGTGCATTTGGACCTGGCACTCATCAAATGGATGGTCTAAATTTCAGAAAAAAAAATGTAAAATCCCCCGCAGCCAGGACACTTTGCTCCTGGTGGTCTTTGTCCCTTGAGCAATCTGTTACGCCTCATGGTCAAGCTGTCAGGTCAGTGTTAAACTACAACTACACCAGATCTCTGCCTGCAAAGACAGTGAGGACAAGCAGGACAAGTGTGTTCATAATAGTATACAAACCACACAGAGACTCTCCAAAAGAAATGAAATTTTTGATAGTTCTGGTTGAGGCTTACGATTTTACGGGAATCCACCAGGATGGGAGTCAATTTCAGTATCAATCAGGGGAGCTGGACAGGACAGAAAAAAAATCAACAGGAGCACTGGGATTAATCCGTGGGACACGGATGTTTTTAACTTTATTGCAGGACTGGGACAGGATGGGAATTTTCTTGTATGAGTGGCAGGGAGCAGGAGTGAAAATCCACTCCTGTGTTACCCTCTACCGCACACTTACCTAGATGCATCTACCTAGATGCTGACTAAGGTAAGTACTCCGCAACTTCCTGGACATGACACACACCCCACATTCTCTGAATCCCTATAAGATTTATGACCTTCCAAGTGGCTGAAGACCCCCAAAACTCATTATTTTTCCCTGAATATTTTCTCTTGGCAAAGGTACCCTTGTCTGTTCTATATCATCTTAGAGTGAAATGAAGGAAATGAGGGACTATTTCATGTCGGATGTTCTTGCTGTCTGGTCTCAGGAAACTGGAGAATGTGCCCTGTGATTAAATTGTCAGGGCTGCCAGCTCATCGAGGCCAAGCAAAGAAACAAAACCTTTATTAAACTGTCATCGTCTAAAGGATGATAAAAGAACATGTGGATAAAGTATGGAGGAGTTCTGTTTTTACAGGCAAGGAGAATGTTTGTCAGCCTGTGCTGTTCAAGGCTTGAAAACATACACAAAGTAACATACACACAGTAACATACACACAGTGACATA
>JAABNX020000044.1:17772964-17803391 GCA_015163995.2 Mormyrus lacerda | reverse complement strand
TAACATACACACAGTGACATACACACAGTAACACACACACAGTAACATACACACAGTAACACACACACACAGTAACATACACACAGTAACACACACACAGTAACATACACACAGTAACACACACACAGTAACACACAATGCACATGCGCCATTCAACAAAATCTGCCTCGGTTTCCTTCAAACGTTTGTTGACTTGTGTGTTTTGTGGATCTTGCTAGAACATTCGTGAATTGCTAAAATGAAAAAAGCTTGAAATGCTAAAGTGAGGTACACATTCCCAAAACTCACTCAGTCCATGGGATATGTGGACGAGATAAGTTAGGATATAAGTACCATTTCTTTGAACTTCTTTGGAAAATTCTTCGTTGAATTACACGGGGACTGAGGGAGACTCGCTTCCCAACACAGTAACTTGATGAGGAAGCCTGACTTTAGGTCTCATCTCAAAAACAACAGAGATTTGGAAATTTGTTTTCAATATTAGAGTGCTTCATGCATATTGATTATAAATGATTCACTATTTGTGTTACCATTCATATGCTATGCTGTTCTAGGGTAAATTTCAGAAAGAATCCAACTATAAGCGAAGGAAGTTTTGGAATTCAAGTTATGGAAAAAATATCCGCTGAAGCTCCTTGTCACGCCCACGGGAACAGGGGCGGACAGGTGCCACAGATCGCTAACTAATTAATTCACCCTTTATAGGAAGGACGCCCACGCTGCTTCGGTGCGAAGTATTGAGCTAATGAAAAGAAGCCGTACTGAGCACTTCTCCGTCCTCAGTCTCCTCGTTCTCCGTTACCTTACCTGTGTGTTTTTGTGCCATCCTTACATTTTTTACCTCCCTTCCTCAGCCCCGCTCCCGAACCCGATCCGCCTGTCCTGCTGAGCCCGGCTTCCCCTCTCCGCCTACCTGTTTGTTCTCCCGTCCAGTGTTTATCCGTCGGACTGACTCCCTGGCTCACGACCCTCGCTTCTGGATCACGACTACGAGTATTGCCCACTGTTCCAGGACCTGTCCACCTGAGCGCCTCCCACCGAGGGGCTCCCTCGCCTCACTGATCCTGCGTTTCGGGGCTGGAGATCACGTGTGCTCTCCCGTCGCCTGTTTCAATAAACCCCTGGTTTCCCTGCATAACTGGATCCCTGTCACTGTTCTTAACCAGACGTAACACTCCTAAATGCAGTTGCAAAATGTCCTCAACGTGCCCAGAGTGAGTGGGATTATTGTGGGCTGTCCCCAGATTCTTTAACCTGCTCCCTATTGGCTACTTGATTGATTGACGCTGAGGTGACTGACCGCACACAGTAATCCCACTCGCTGCGGGACTGAAGCATCATTTCTACCACTGCCTGTGTCATTAGGTTGTTTTCACTTTAAGGGCCCAATGTACGGCTCCCATGCCTCTGTCTGCTGTTAATGAATCCTGACGCATATTTAAAATGTCCTATGTTTTATTGCTCAACACAAACCAGTGAAAATGAGTTAGGCAAACAAACACCAAGCATTGCCTTATAACCCTGGTATGGTGAGAAGATCCTGGCTCATGTGAAGAACACAGTCAATCTCTCTGCGGACCCCCTACAAGATTTCTCACTTTGCCTCTTTACATAATAAGACCCCTAAACAATTCCAAGATACACAGTCAAGAATAATAAATCAAGCTTAAATTTAAGATTCAATTGACCGAAGTAAGAAACCTTTTTGTGCCAGATGTTGATAATGAGTTTGAAAATATTTTTGTTTCAGGTCTTAGCTCAGGGTATAAAATATATTACGCTCAAAAAGGCCCCGAATTGAAGGTACCTTATTTAAACAGCCATGAAAAGGCCCACCTTAGAGTGTAAACCTCTAATAGCCCATTTTGAGGGGCGTAAAAAAGACAATAATTGGTCCACATCACCTCCCCCCACTTGAAAGTTTTAATTCACAGGCTTCTTTGTGTTTAATGTAGCTTTGAGAGAGTGAAAAACGTAATTAGCTGCTAACATATTAACAACACCTTTTCCAGCCAAATTCGTCCACCCACACTGCAAGCAAATTGCTTATAGAGACCTCCCAGAGTTTCATCTAACAAGGCCGGCCAACCTTATAAAACCTTAAATTGGTTCTGGAGGGAACATTTGGGCCTAGAAGTTCTAAGACCTGGGTTCCCTGGGGCATGTGCACTGGTACAGCAACACAGTGGGAGGGATACTCGCCTCCCCAGAACATGCCGGAAGGCATCTCCCTGGCAAATCTTCTTCCTTAATGCACATCTTTTTCAAATCGAGATTTTTTGGTAGATGCACCATATTTGCATGTTTGCTTGCTGACCCATGTTGCTTCAAGAAGTGGTTCTGGGAGCCAATAGGGGTTTCTCTCTCAGATGGACCAATAAAAATGCCCCATTTTTCCTAAGAGTAAAGAGTGACACCATTTTGATGTGACTCATCATTTAAAGGTTAAAGATACTTGGCCCTTATAGAAAAAGTACAAGCGTTAATTTTGTTCCATCTAGAATATCTGTGGCTCAGAGGGTCACGATGCTGTGTCCATTATCAGAAGTGACAGATTTCGTCAGTGAACTTAACTAGGGAAATCCCTCAGAAGGTTCTAGTTGCTCTAGTTGAATAATTGAGAGAGAATGAATCCTGGAGTAGAATGGCTACAGTGGGTGGTGTGTCAGGTTCTAATACCCAGATTCCCAACTGGACCTGTGTAAGGAAATGTTTCTAGAGACCCGGCCTGTACGTCTGGTCTGTGTTATGGATCTGCTGCCTTGGTGCCATTATAACAAAACAGAAACAAGGAACTTGTCAAGGATTTATTTCATATACAGTCTAGAGACGAGCTGTGAATAGGGGCAGCCGTGTAGGAGACAGACAGCGGGGGATCTGAATCTTCACGTGTATGGACCAGTGAGGAGCCAACACTGACCGTAAGGGTGCTGCTCAGGACATACGGACACGGGGCCAGGGCGATTTTCAGGAGGAGGAAAGGAGTTTGTTTAATAGTCTGACTGCAGGACGTCTAATTTTAATGAAAATAAGTAAAAATTAAGTTTCTACGTGCATGAGTAAAGGTACATTGAAATGCTTCTTTTCACATATCCAATCTTGCTCTCCGTGGAGGCTCACACGCATATATACAGTCCAAAGTGAATCCCAGGGGTCCAAGCACAGGCTCAGGCCATTTATCCAGCACTGGCAGAGACATCCCTCTGATCACAGGCACAGAGGCCTTGGGCCCTCTTTGGCTTCTCATTTTATATTTGTTGAATTTATAAAACAAAATACAAAAACAAAATAGTGGCAGATTATTCACTGGATTTTATATTTTTTTGCCCAAAAACGGAAAAAAATGAATGCCATGGCATCATTCTGGGTATGTGTGTGTGTGTGTGTGTGTGTGTGTTCAGGAATGGTCAGATGCATGGTGTCTTTATGAACCTGAATCACTCTCGCTGATTTTGCAGGAATTAAAGCACTAAGACTTCAGTCTTTTTTTTTTACTGGCAGCACACACACTGTAGCCAGGATCTCATGCCCAGTGGCAGTGATGGTGTTAAGGCCTGCCCTCATTCATTCAGTTAAGGCCTGCTTATCCACAGACGGTTTTCTACACCTGGGCAGAAGATTCGTCCAACCATGAACATATGATACCATTGGTTTACAGATCTTACACTATGAGCTACGTGACACACCTTCAGCTACTTGTACTACATGGCAGAAGATAAGATTCTAGAGCTTTACTGACTGGGCCACTTGAAGCAATCCTACGCTTGAGTATGGAGAGGTCTATTGACCTATAGAGGGTTCTGGAATGTGTTTAGGCAAGAATCCTCCCAATCTGAGTGCATTTATCCCCCATATTGACCTGGACCACCCTATTTGGCAGCACTTAGGGATGGGAAAATAAACTTCTGGAACAGAAGAGACACAGGGGCACGCAACTGATTTTTCTAATGGTCAATGAGAAGCAGAATCGTAAATGGACTAATGAACCTAATCAAACATGGCAATCAAAGCACAGGCGGTTTTCAGGAAAAAAACTTCCAAATTGTAAACACGATGAAGGCCTGCTGTGGTATTGCAACTCTAATTGTGGTAGCTGTTATGACACATTAACATAAATATTGCCATTTGTTCTTTTAGGTCATAACTGAATACCGTTAAAGCACATTCAGGACTCAATTTAGAGGCCAAGGATAAAATAGATTAAATGATCAAGGGGACAGAGTGACAAATACGTTTTGAAGCTAATCAATGGATGTGGGCTTTGTAAGTCCCATTTACCATACTTTACATTACCTAAGAGATGAGGCAGACAAGAAACAGCTGATGTTATTTACTCAGATGAGAGCAATTAGCCTCCGTGGTGATTTCATAGACCTGACCTTGGCATTCCTGCAACGGCATCGCCAAAAATAATAAACACAAAAAAATGCTACAACATCTAGTCCCAGGCCAGATTTGTTTTATATTATTGGCTATGCATTAAAAAAAATTAAAAACACAATAAAAATAATTGCCCAGAGAAAGCCAGGACGCAGCTGTATAAAGTCAAAGGAGAAATCGACCCAACTACACCTTCAAACTGCATGATTAACTGGGGGGGGGGTTCATCTGTCTCTCCCAAAACTTTACCATAATGATTATTGGCTGAAATATTGCATTTACTCACAAATGTAATTACAGATGTGTCAGTACCTTAGCTATGCTTAGACATACACTACAGCTCTTACTACATATGTTGGTAAACCTCCTAGAGCAAATTAATTGAAACAAACTGTGATTTTTTTCACTTTGTCATTGATTTTCATGTTTTTATGCAGGGAAGCCATTTTGCATTTATTTATTTTTGTTGTATATGTACATGTTGTGCATGTAGTTGGAAATGGATACTTTATCATTGTTTGTCAATCAGATGATGCATTATTTACATTAGCCAAGATTGCATGAGCCTTATTTTGGTTAGTTAGGTTGTGGTTTAAGCTGCTCGCTAGTTATGATCCAGTCCTTGTGAGAGACGGGCGTGACTTCCAGAAAGCGCACAAAGATCGTGACCCTACAAGTACACACAGACGACACCTACAGGGACACAGCAGGAACATAGATCTCAGTCTGGCGACTCAAAAACGTCACTCGCAAGGAGGTCATATTGTGTATTATTGTGAGTATATTAGTGTGATTCATGATAACAATTAGAAACATTTTCATTTTCAGTTCCTTCAGAATTTGTTTCAATTAATTTGCACAAGGATGTACAATATACCTCCTCATCCAAAGCAAACCAGCCGACGCCTCCCTGTCTGCTAGTATTAAACTGAGACATCTTTCTATGGATTTCTTTGCGCCTAAATGCTTAATCGACGGTGCACAGTGAGGGATTCAAATAAAAATTTTGATGCCAGCTTCCTTAATATTGCCTAAGCACAATTTGTTGGGTCCGTGGGGTACAGGGTGCTGGAGATTGTTATAGCCATCTGACGCTATAAAAGGCAACGCCGAAAGCAGTGTGGTAACATTAAGTAATATGTATGGCTTTCATTTTTAATATTGAAGGGCTGTAAAAGTTATGGCGCTGCTCAAAATTTTATCGTCAACTGCGCAATGGTACCTGATGCTTTTTAGCTGCAACGGTATCTTAAAACAGCCTGGCAGCGCCTTGCATACAATGACCTAGAATACGCAGAGACCTAAACAGTGACTGTAAGTGATGTTAACCGGATGTGAGCCATCTGTTTACCCAAACCAGAAGTAACAATGCAGCCCTGACACTTGAGTGTCAGCCTGACATGCAGCAGACCGTCTATCTGTAAGCACGGCTCCAGTTTGATTCCACTTAAAAAAAACTATAAAAGCCAGATACAAATGAATTGCTTCATATTGCTTGGGGAATTGTGTAATTGGGTTGATTGCTTGGAAGTTTGTCTGGGCACATCTCACTGTGTTTTCATGAGTGCTATTGTTTGATGAAGACATTTGCTGCAGCCTTATGGGTCGATGAATAGAGTTCATGGTCCCGGACTTTCAAAGGGAGCTTTGCTCAGCTGGTCCCTGTGGAGGGCAGTGACCATAGAATCTTCTTAGCCAGAAAACCCACTGAGCGAGTGTGAGCTAATGGGACTCCACTCTTCCTCATGGATGGATAAGTACCAAGGCTCCTTGAATCCCGACCTAATCCCGCAACAATTCTTAGTGGGAACAAATGACCCACGTGCAGCTGTCATTGGTTTTTCTTGCTCTGGCCTGTTGGCCAGAATTAAACATTCTTATGACCAAAGAACATTTTTTTTGGATTTGAGGGGGAGGGGGGATAAGGACCAGTCACCAGGGAGCTAGAAGATGTGTTTTGAGTATGATGAAAATGGCAGCCTTAAATGTTCTTGCAGTCTGAATCAGCATTTAAAAATGTGGTTTTCATGTGGTCAGAAAACCCCTCAGACACCAAGCCTCCACCCTTATTTTGCTTGAAAACGTTTAGGCGACAACACCCTATAGAATTCAAGCCAAAATTGCAGAAAAAGACGTAACACTTGATGCGTTGATCGCTACATTAAAGCTAGTGGTTAATATATCGGAATAGAATAATTGTTGTGTTAAACAGTCGCATAAATCCAATTTTCAAACATCCATTCAACTTTTATAACTGGTGATCCAGTACAGTGTCATGGAGACCCTGGTGGTTTCCCAGGAAGGACAGAGGATAAGGTACAAACAGTTTAGGGGTAGCAGATCACGAAAGCCACGTGCCTTTTGCACCATAAGAGGTCAAGAAGAAACCCGTAGAGATGCATGAGGGTTATACACTCCGCTCACCCAGAGCTAGCAACATCCAGTCCTCTTCGTCATTGGCTATGGTCTGTCTGAACAAGACTATGAGAAACGTGCTTTAGACAAACTCCATCTTGCCGGCCATCCGTTGACGTGAGCTTGACTCTTTGGGCTGTGCGGTGCACCAACATTTCCTGCTTGGTTACTGGATTATTATAAAGCCACAGCAGCATTTCTTTGTATACACAGGCTAAGCACCAGCAGTAGACCACGCACTGCGGCTTAGTGAACAAACTCTAAAGCGAATCACTATAGAACACAAAAGAGCTTAAGAGGATCTGCTCAGTCCGTGTTTTATTTGAGAGCTGAGCATTAGTGGAATGGCCCTACACTGTTTGACAGTTTTCATCTGACAAATAGCTCTTAGTTAATTTGCTATAGATTGTCCTTTGAGCAAAAGCCAAGAGTCTTGTGCAATAGAACCTCAGACCTGTTTTGTTCATTTTGCACCTTTCCATTAAATCCCAATTAAATTAATATTTGTAAGAAGGGAAGATACTTCAGATATTTTTCAGTGTGCATGGTAACTTGTCCTGGTTACATGCAGAGTTGGTTTTAGGATACATATCACATCACAAACACCTGTTTTGTTGTAACCGGCATCAGGTACCACTGTCAGTCCAAGAAGCTATCAGCAAAAAGCCGGTTCTAATGGGCTGGGAAGGTTTATGGGAATAGGTGGAGATTATAGTACCTCTAATAAAACCAGCTGACTGTGATAAGCTTAGCCTGATTCCTGCTGTAAACATCTCCTCCCTCGCAATGTCGTTTCTCAGATGTTTCAGTCTGATGTGGGTGAGGTAATGATGAAAAGAAAGAAAGAATGAGCTTTGGACTTAAGCATATCCCCCACCTTCAGTGCAGTCTGAGCTGCAAGCGTTTTTTTTTTCTCATATCCCGCGATGATATCGAACACCGGCAAGGTCTAGATGTCCTGACAACCCACTTCCCAAGGAAGCGAAGCGGCCACCTACTGACCTTCACTGCAGAAGTGATGATGTCTACTTGGCCCTCACTGCGCAGTGACACAAAGACCACAGTAAATGAGATAAGGAGTTTTGTTTTCTTTGTAATACTTGTGGTTTGGTCCAAAATTGTGACCCTTGGCGGAGCTGAAGTATTACTGCCCGCTGGGGAATCTTCCCGACTTGGAATACAAGGTGCTCAATAAGTTTGGCCTGGTCTACTGTGACATCACCGACAAGGTCTCTGTCGTGGTCCTCCAGATATTTCTCAATATATTTAGAAAAAACAAATTTCATATAAGAATTTCACATAGCTGTGAATTGCTAGAGGGCGGGAGCCAATGGGAAAAAAAACCCCCAAAGAACATTACTTAGTGGATGTTCAGCCAGACAGGGGTGGATTGGAGTAATTTTTGTTCAGTTCCCACTGGCATGACTCAGATTGCAACAGCTATGGGAGCCTCCTTGGAAAATGATCCAGGGCAGCTAGAACACAGTTCAGGAGGTCAACCATCTAAGATAACATTTTGGACCAAAAGGGGCAAGGGTTCAGTTCCATAACCTGTTTCTGCAGACAACAGAACATGGGTATAGATGACATCCCTGTCAATTTACCTTGTTCAGACTCCACTTATATTAATTAAGTTGTTCATGCTAAATTATGAAGCCTATTGGCATGACAGTTAATAATCCATCTGACAAACACATCAGAAGAGGGTCAACGCTGTTGCAACCATGTTGTTAATGTACATGTGGGGAAAAGACAGAAGCACCAAACAAGGGAATATTCATTTACAAACTTTTTTGAAGACCCACCTTTGCCACAACAAACCCTGTATTTCACGCCTAAGATACACATACAGCAAGATTTGTCTGCTTTATGTTAAATTATATGTGTTCATTCATTGATCATTCAACTGAATTCATTTGATATCTTAGGTCAAATAAAGCAGTCCTTGCTGGTATGGTCTTTGTCTGATGTGGGATTCTGCTGTTGGTTGGTCACATTGAGTTGTTAGAGTAAAGTTGTCTTGTTCCTGGCAGTGACCTGACATGCATGTGAATTGAGCTGAAGCACCTGGAAAACTGATCTCCCATCAGTCCATTGCGCAGCACAACACTGTCGCATCTTTGGAGCCAAGGCTGTCCCGGTTTTTCCACGTTCAGAGTGATCACTTCAGTTCGGTGTCACGCAGCCGGGGAAACACAATATAAATCACACCGAAAATTAGCCTGGCAGGAAACTTCCTACCCCAATGTGTCCGTTAACTTTAATAATGATTCAGCATTCAGATACCTATGATAGGATAGGTGGAGGTCAAGAATAATTAAGCAAGGATAACTGGCCCTGATTGGGCAGCACCTCAACTGTGGTCATAACGGTGGTCGCTATCCAAACATTTGCTTTTTCTGACGCTGCCAGCAACTCAGCATGCATTACAGGAACTGGACCTCGGGAGGATCATACATTATCTTACAACACAAAATCACCCAATAACAGGCAGGGTTTGGGTTCAACCATAGTGCCAGTTGTTCATAAGACACAAAGAGATATAGTCTTGTATAAAGATGTCACACACCAGTAATGTCTTTCTGAGAATTGAACCTGCCACTTTCTGGGTATACATCTGTATCCTTTACCTGCTGTGGCAAATCCTATTTACATGATATGCACCACAAGCAGGACTGGATATTAAGATAGCCCTCTCACCTAAGCTGAGTAATCTAGGTGAACGGCATGCTGAAAAAGAACTGAACCCTGGTCTCCTAATTATATGAGGGACTACAGCAAAAAGGCACAATTACATCACATATTCATCTGCTGCTTTCGACTGCTGCCTGTCTAAGGATTCTGGGGGGTGATGATGTGTGCCAAGGTCTTCTAGGCCAATCCGAGTTTCTGACTGGTGCCAGTCCCAGCCAATCAAATTCAAGGACCCAATCAGTCAGTTTTCAGCATTTTCCAGAGCAAAGACTTACTAGAGACACTGGCAGTGTAGTTCGAAAAGAAATTGAAAAATCTTGTAAGATGAAATGCATTGATTTTTCTTAGCCCACCCCCCCCACAAAAGGTAGTCTTAAAAAAACGACAATCAGATTTATTTACATAGATGGATGACTGACAGGGAATGGCTATGTTACGGCGTGTTACCATGTGGTGCTACGAATGAATAAATTGTTTAATAAATGATGCACTGAAAATAACTTGTGCCGATTTATTATTGTAAGTTGTGATGCCCTTTGATTGCTCTGCATGCATGAAAACAACATGTGGGCTAGTGTTATCTGGGCTGGTATATTTGTAACTATCCCAGCTGGCTAGTAGCAAAAATTGTTAAGTTCCACCCCTGGCCATATGCACAGCTGATGTACACCGAGGCTGTGCAGTAATGAAACTGAGGTTGTGAGATTCATTCATCATGCCAGAATTCCACATATGTCAACACTGCTGAAAAATTAGGTCCTGACTGATGGGCGTTCTTTGATTAATGGAGTTTCCCTCTTAGATCTTCAGTTATACACTGTAACTGTCACCTAGCTTGAAATCGTACAGCTGTGACTCTTGTTAGGGTTGCACTATTGTACAGGATGAGCCTTTTAATTTTACTGCTCAAGGGAGGCAGGTCATTAGCACGGCTCACATGAGCTCTGACACATACCTTCAGGGTAATGACTTGTTCCAAAAGCTCGGTTGGGCCATGAGATGAATGAACCTTCTCCTTGCCCGATTCGAGCGTGACACAGTACCACTTGGGTGGTCTTGCGCACCACAAAATCAGAGTTGCAGTTTTACAGTTGTAGGTGACAGGGAGAAAAATGAAAATGCAGTGATGGGTCTGTGCTCTGTGCAGTACTGCCGGTTCACTCACTTAGCCCCATATAAAACACATATTCTGAGTCTCGGGGTCAAACATTTAATCTCCTTTGATCTGTTTTGGAAAGGAGTGATATGACGGTGATGGGAACCCAAGAACACCTCTTGTGTAGCAGAGTTTGTGAGTAGAAGAGCTAAAGTGAGAGCCGTTGTTAGGGTGGTGCAACCGGTGGCACCGCAGCAGGTCCTGCCCTCTAGGGGGTGCTGTCCAAATGGGAAAATTGCATAAATACTGATTGAACATATGAAGGCACATTTAATCTGAAGACGTTAATTTGGCTAAATGTGCATTGGAAATTCACTTAATCTGAATCCTCTCTTGGACATCGCTAACGCCCAGTGATCACTTAGCCCAGGCTAACGTAAACTGTCTGGCCATACTGCGGGACCCCACATAAATTGGCTCGCCCATTGTCAGAGAGAGGTCTGCCTTTGATACATCTTCTGCAAGACTGTACCAATTGTTTTGGGTACTTTAGGTTCTCTTAGGGATGATAGGCATCAGTGTAGCCAACCTCATCATTAGCAAATGAAATCTTTTGGATCGGTGAGAGAGAGGGGAGGGGACACTATGGGGGCCAATCAGCTGTCAGATGGGTGCATTGCATCTGTGGTCCCACCTCTGTATATGCCCCAGGGTTCCTTTTTTATTTCGCCTAGATGAGGGTGGCTGCACTGTGTGTGCGTGCGAATGCCATGCCTCTGTCGTTCTGTCGATCTTGGCACCACCGACTAAGAAAAAGGTAGACAAATGAGCCTGTTTGGCCTGAAGCAGCTCAATACATCTGAACAGACGTTGGGTCTCATTTTAATCAGCCATGTGTACAGTTTGGGATTAACTTAGCTCTGAAACCTGTTGCTCATAATGCTGTAACCCTACACTGAGGAGCTGGCTGCTATCCAACAAACATTTCGATATGTTCGCCACATGTGCTGCTTAAAATGCTATCTCATTTAGGCTCCAGTCAACTCTAAAACAACAATGGGGAGAAAAACAAAAACAACGACCAGAGACATTTACAGCATGTTTAAATAGTAAACAATATAAATTAAATTCCTTGTGTGTTTTGTGTTTTTTCTTGCCAGTTGGCTAATACTGTAGGTTTAGTCGTGCAGCTTAATGCGAAGGCATTTCATTACCAAGAAACCAGATCTCCACAGTGTCAGATGCACATGAAGCAAACTGAATCCCTAGTTGGCCACAAATGCACACCTGCAGGATCAAGCTTGCATCGCCCCCGTGTTGCCATGGCACCTCCACATTGTCACGGCGACAGTCAGTGTAAATAGACTGGGAGTTCTACTGCGGGTTTATGTGTTTTTAATCGCCGTGCTCTGCCTAAGTCAGAAACAGTGGGGTCGGCGCATTAAAATTTACGCTCAGTTGATATAAGCCATATGGATACGTGCATGACGTCACCGCATGTCCTGTTTGTCCGTCGTTTCGACAGAAAGGCGCACAAGAAATGAGGGAGGCGGCCAAGGGGGAGATAAGGTTCTGCTGGTAGCGTTTCGGGCAACTGCTTGTGAATTCCCCCTGAAAGGACTGACTCCAGCAAACCTGACAACCTTAGAATTATCTGCAACCCTCAGACATATTTTATTGCTATAGTATCAGCGTAAGGTCTTTTTCACCTTCAGGGCAATGGGTCACACCAACGTTCTAGGTGAATCTAGAAATCTGAAGGGTTACTACCAATACGGCTGAGTCATAACGTCGTCCAGAAATCCAAACAAGACAGAGGCAAAGAGAGATCATCGGCACGTGGTAGAAATGAATAAATAATTAAACAAACAGGCAAATAAATAAATGAAAGGCGCTGATAATACCTCCCCAATGTGTTATGAATTTCATGGTGGCGTCCAGCCATCTCGTTTATCTCATAAATCTTATGCTTTCTCAAAGGGTGTTTGAGGTGAGATCATTCATTACTGGAAAGTCCAAAGAGACTAACACCCCCCCCATTCTGTGAGAAAACAGCACATACTCTCTCCCTGCCCTAACCAGGCGAACATAATTCCATCGTTGAACATCTGATTTGGAATGAACCAAAAGGATGGGATATGCTATAGTTTGAAATATAAATGATAAACAGACTGTTGCCTGGCAACACAAACACTCGTCTTCTGTGTGGAACCAGTAGGTGTGTTGACTGCATGCAAAAACTTTTATGCATTGTATAAACGGTGGTTTGGTTTTCGAGGCCGCAGGCGAAAGGGTAAATTGTAGTGTGCATGAGTTCATACGTATTAGCTAAGGTTCATGTGTGCCTGAGTTCATACGTGTCAGCCAAGGTTCATGTGAATTGCACTGAAAAAATATCCTCTGATAAAAAGATGCACTGAGTGGAACCAAGACTCCTTGATTGTACGGAAAGAGAGAGATTGAAGAGCTGCACGCTGCCATCTCCGTGGGACTGATCCAGCACGGAGGTCCCAGTGAAGATTAGACACTGCTTTCCCCCAGTGCTGGATGGAAGAGGGCTCCCAGAATGTGAAGGATTCCCCCCCACCGCCCCAGGCTTACAGAAAGACTGAAAAGTGTCCATTCTGGAAAATTCCTCCTCTCTGACTCACTGGGTGTCATTAAGGGCAAAATATCAGAAGTATAACAAAAAACTGCCATTTCTAAAATTAAATAAGGAGCTGGTATGGCAAAAAATGACTCTGGATAACAAAATAACTTGTTCATCTTTGGTCACAAGACACACTTTTACTGTGTCCCCAATTCTGTCATCTGGAACTGGTCCTGGCAGAAGCTGGGCCCAGCAATAAGGTTTGAGATGATGTCATATATCATTATCAATTGAATCTTTGTTTAAGTTCATGGTTCATCAGTACGATTAGATGATACTTCAATATATCAACATATAAACCACATCCCCATAGAGCAAAGATTTTGTGCTAATGTTCATGCTCCAAACTTATTTAGCTGCTATATTTGTTCATTTTCCTCAACTTTTTGCAAAGAAGCCAAAACTTAACAACCTGAAGAAACAATGTAACTGTTTTATATAATGTTTCAGATTTATAGAACAAACACTCAGGCATAAACAACTCTGAGGAGGACAGTAAAGGAATTTTGGGTAATCCCAGGAAAGCACCATAAACATTAGAAAGACAGACGGAGGCTTGGTGATAAGAACAGAGAGGTAAATTGACAGAAAAAAAAACAGATAGAGACATATTACTTGCCTTTGTGACCCCCACCCCTCACCTGCAACGGAGAAAGAAATGGCGTTCTCTGAAAGAACATAAAACCATTAGTTACAGACATGAAAGGCTGACAGCTACCCTCAGGTTGGTGGACAGGGCTGAAGGATTCTGCAGTGACCCGTCAAGGCCCCCAGCCAATAGCACGCCATCATTTAGCCTGCCTCAGTCATAGGGCAGCAGGAAGTGTTTAAGTATGTCGTAACCAAAAAGGCTGCCAGAAGCAAGTCTGTTCCTGCTGTTGTACCCTTAAGCCAGGTACTTACCATCAATGGCTGCAGCAAATAGTTCAGCTGTTTGAACCAGTGAAGTTTGAAATTGCATCAAATAAAAGCATCACTCAAAATGTCCATTTGAATGAATTAAGCAAACCACCATTGCTGCAAGGTAGGGTTCCCCGATCCAGGTCCTGGAGTTCCAGAGTCCAAGACAATTCAGGTCCTGGCAGGGACAAAATCCAGCACAATTTGCAATTTTCCTGCTCAGACACATTTTAATCAGCTAATTACCAGGTTTAGTAGGTGTGTTTGAACAGGAAGATCTGCAAACTGATTTTTCTAATCCTGGCCCTCCAGGACTGGAATTGGGGAACCCTGCTGTAATCTGTACATGTCCCTGTGGCATTCTATAGCAACTTCTGGCAGATTTGCAAAACTGCACGGCAAGTTTACAGTAAAATGTCTAAGCTCCCCTGTTTGCATTGTGTGAGACGTTTGGTACACAGATCCAATTCTGAAGCAGAGTTTTGAGAGTTTCAAAAGTAGAGGAAGAAAATAGTTTAAAATGAAAAACATATGGCAATGCTTTACATTAACTGCACTTTCATAAGGTATTGTTGAAGCATTCATAAGCAGCATGTACAGTACGCAGACCTTACTATCCTAACATATCGTAACAGCTTTTATATGCATGAACCCTCTGGTGTCTGTGGCCTGTCACCTAATTATAATGTTATTTGATATTGTGTTTGTTATTATCATATAATGCTTGTTATTAATGGTTAAAGCTATTAAGGTATGTTAGGATGTTAAGGTATACGTACTGTACACGCTGCTTATGAATGTTCTATGGATGCAATATGAAGGAGCAATGAATGTTCTATGAATGCATTATGACGGTGTAATGAATGTTTTATAAATGCATAATGAATGTATTATGAAGGTGTAATGAATGTTCTATGAATGCATAACGAATGCATTGTAAACGTACAATTAATGTAAAGCATAACCAAACAAAAAAATAAATAAAAGGCTCGTCCCCTTTAAAAAATTACTTATGCAGTCTGTTTGGCATTAAGTGTACAAAGCACATGACTGATACAGTTTTATGACACTCTATCCTTTATTTTTTATACATATGTAAAGGATTTCTTTGTGGTGATGACCTAATGAGTATGTCACTATCATCAAGTCAAAACACTTTTTTAAATTATTCTGTGACGCTGAACATGAAGTTGGTTCTATTTATTTTCAACATATAATGGCTAAAAACCAATAAAAAATATACTCGATGAACAAGGATTTGTTACAAACAAGGTATTTGCATTATTGTAGCATCTGCAAAACCCAAAAGCTTGTAAAATGTCTGTATTGTCTGCAGCGAGACATGCTGTGGTTTTGTGCAAATGCTTATTAACACTTGGCCCCGATTTTATATGCAAGTTGTATTCACAAATGTTTTTGTCCTTTTTTTTTCTAAAAGCAGAACATTCAAGGCCCTTCCCAACTTAAAGATATTTGTTTTCGTCCGTCTATGAAAAACCTTACCCACACAGCTGATGCCAGCCTCGTTAATCCCCCTCTCTGCTGTCCTTCTCAGCCGAGGAGGCTCTGCAGGAAGGATATAAAAGCCTGTGGTCTGCTGTCACAGCAGAAAAAAAAATGCACAAATTAAGTCAAAATGTTTGTATGGGATCCAGTCACATGGGGATCCAGTCACATGTCCTCAGTTACTAAGGAAGTGCGGGAGAGAGCAGAGTCATCGTGAAAATTACTTTCAGGAAACTGCATCGTTTATCTCTTTTAGTTGCTGTCTCCTCAAACCCTACAATCAAAAACTAAAGTGAGTGAATGGTTTCTTTCACCAGACAGTAAAAGTCAGACCAACACTTTGTTTCAAACAACCACTTGAACTGGTTGGTTGAACCAAAATCTTGGTCTGGATTTTTATTCTTCTGGTCTGAATTATCTACCTCTGTCTTCCACTCACCCACTGTGTGTTATTTACAGCACTGATGGAGGCAGTAATGTTGTGTAGCTACACTGAACGATAACTCAACGATAGGAAATGTCACGCGACCCCGGCCCAAACCTGTCACATTCAGGCCCATCCCAAGCCCAAATATTAATGGAATTTCTCAGTCTGACTTAAACGCAATGCCAGCTATTACGCTCTGATGCAGCATAGGCTCATACTCGCAAACTCACATGCAATAAACACACAGGTGTGCTGACTTACACACAAATGCAATGTCTTGACAGCAGAACTGGGCAATTAGCATCTTAGCACAAGAAATACAAAAAGGTCGTGACGCTAACAGTGAGCCCGAGTCCAAACCAAACTGAGCGCTGTTTGAAAGAACTGGCCTGAGCGCAGCTCGAATCTGCCAGTGAGTCTGGGCCCTGTCACTTTCACTCAGGCTTGGAGAACTATAGGATGCACACGGACACACCCCTTTTACCTCATTTCCTCTGTTGAACGACAGAGCTGTGTATTTAATACATGCTTTTCCTTGGATTTATTGAGTCAGATTATAAAATGAAGTCTCCCCACTCCATCAGGCAAATGATAATCCATCATTTACGGCTCTTTGTGTTTGGTCACCAGTATTAGCAGCTTTGCTTTGCCAGTTTCCTTAAAGCTATAAGGGTTAGAATAAAAAAAAAAGTTAAGGGGAACAGCAAAATGAGAGAATGTAACTATTGCCTTGATCTCAATAGCAGTTTTATGAACATTTCCGGAAAGCAGGGCTTGTTCCAGAGAGCTGTTTACCTGCAGCTCTGGTCGTCTAGCATTGCTGTAACAGATTTTCATGTCTTGTTCACTGCCATTCCCAAAGCTGTTTCAATCTTCAAACCCTGCATATCATGTAGACCTGTTTTATTTTCATTCGTACCTCAATGCGACACTAAGGCAAAAAATAATTTGTAGTTCTGCTCAGGTCACGTTTTCTAACGACATTTAAGGTTGATGAGTACAGTCTAAAGACAGGCTGCTCCTGGTCCTGAGAAGCAAAACTCTACAGGGTTTGACACTTTTAATACGTCAACGCCTGGTGATCCATCAAACGGCACTTCCTGGTAAGAAAGTGGCTTCATTCAGCAAACAGAGGCTCGTTTGAGACGTGTGATGAGTCCAGTTGTGTTCAGGGCTCCCTTTTATACCTCCAGTCAAGAATTTATCTTTTAAACTTTCTATATGTAAGGAGACCCTCCTCGGCACTTCTGAGAGAAGGGGACAACTGAGCCGTATTGGTGCCATGTCACGACCCAGATCACCACCTCTCCCCCAAAAAACACCCATAAATGATGGAAGCACAGATGATGTGCTTTCGGCTAAGTCGGCACCACATCGGGGCTCCTCCTTCAAACATGGGCCCCCTCCCCAGGCCATTCCGGGGACACCCCTGCTCCCCACCCATATCTTCCCATCACTGCAAACGTCCTCATCTGAAACAAGTCTACAATAACACGCCCCTCCATTCCGGCTATAGATTAAAAGAGCAGCAGTCTTACAGTGTAACAGTGTGAAATGCAATTCTTATGGAAACCGAAATGCAACGTTTTTTTGATTGTTCAGCAATAACCCAAAGAAATCACACAGGCAAGTGGTCAATTTGCGCTGGATGGACACAGCTGCCACCCCCCCGATTTTGCTTTTCCTCACAGGGTGATGGGCAGACAACAAGGGCACGATGTTGGATCGGGTTAGATCCGGGGATCACGCCCATCAGGAGCTGACCGGTTATGGGCAACATGCCGTCACTCTGTATTGTCTGGTTTTGAACTTGTATTGGTCAAACTCAAGGAGGAGAGCAGATTGCTGTTTGTGGGATAGATCACTGGTTTCTGCAGTTAATAAAGGGCTAATCAGAAGTCAAACATACACATCTGCATAAATATACAGCATTATATGGATTATGCATTTATTACCCGTGTATATACTATACTGCATACATTTGCGTATGTGTTATTCACCCCAAATTACTATAAAACAAGCAATTTGCCTTGAATATACAACAGAAGAGCAAATTTCCAAAACTGACACGGGAAACATTTTCAAGAAAATTTCTGTGAAATTTAACAAAGGTTTTCTGTTGGGTCACATGAGGACTGAGTGAATGTGGGTCCCCAGTACTGCAACATATGATGAGGAAGCCTGGATCTCAAAAACAACAACAAATGCACTGAGTTTTAGGGATTTGCTGTTTAATTTGGCATGAACATACAGCTGCACATTGCAGTGAAAGAAGTAACGAGATCATTTGATTAGTTCTGGAACTCGTTGTGATGATTTACCCATGTAAATAAAAAGTAGTTTTTGAAAAGCTACTTTCATGCCAGAATAATCATTTATATATAAATGATTCAGAACATCGACCCCTCAAAATGTTTGAAGGTGAACATGATAAATGCGAGTTCCCATGCTGCTGAAAATAAATTGCTAACAGAGCAAATAGATAAACTAATGGATAACGTTATCGTTAACATAATTCTCACAGGTCTGCGTAAACCATGATCTTTTAAATAAAGGCAGATACACAGAGTTGATGCATTCCACTTCTGTCAGTGGGAAACCCACGGGCCAGCAAATCCTAGGGTCTGGCTACACTTCCATCTAATATCGCACAGGGGATGCGACATTTCACTGGGTGCATGTTTTGGTTGTACATACTTTAATTCTCTCTGTGGCCCCTAAAATTGTGCTAAACAAGCTCCTGAGTGCTGGAGATACCGGGGACTTCAGATTTATGTCTTGTGATCCGGCTGAGCAGCGTCATAGATTGTCTTTAAATATTTTTTTATCACATTTTGTCTATGGATTAAGGTAAGGGATGCCAGCTTACCTTCTGCCTTGTGCAAAGTGGTCTAAATGTTTACGCCCCCAATGCTGCAGTGTGACAATTTCACGTTTGTTAGCCTTCAGATTATAATCATTTGGAACGTCTTGCTTGCTAGTAAGGCATCACCTAGATTTTAAAGAGAGACACGCTATATGACCAAAAGTATGTGCACACCAGCCTGACCAACATCTCATTCCGAACCAAGGGCATTGATATCAAGTTGACTGGCCCATTGTATAATTGCCACCACTCTTCTGGGAAGGCTTTCCAATAGATGCTGGAACATTGCTGTGCGATTTGCTGCTATTCAGATTAAGTTTTTTGGTGGGTGATCAGGTCTTTCTGTGAGCTCGTGTGGCTGAGCTCTTTGTAACTTTCCTCCTGGATGTTTTGACACAATCGCTTCACTTGTATTGGTCAGGGAAGCCGTAACAGCCGTAACACTCCTGCCATATACGGTACGTTTTGCCGTATAACGTGCTTGGCTGTACCAGCAACTCAGGACGCATTATTAATGAATTATCAACATTCTGCAGGATCGAACCATCTCATAATTTGCAGGGATGGGAAAGAACAGTTTTATTGTTCGGTCCCGTGGCCCTCAAGCGAGTGAATCTGCTGCAACAGTAAACAGCACAATTACCAGATGAGAAGCAAGAAACATGGCATTGCGGGGATCTTACAAGTTAGTTTGCTTGTTAGTTGGATGAGAGCTCTGAGATTTGCCTTCCTCCGGCACCCCTGAGGAGCACAAATTGCAGCCCCTTTCTCCACAGCACGGCGTGGAGGACTTCAAATCTGGCCACATATCATTTGCTTGGCATTTCTTCCGGCATGCGCGAAGAGCGGTCCCAAATCAGACGGTTAAGCGGATCCAACACATCTGAGTTGAGTGATATGAAGGATTTTGGGGATTCTTGGTGGTCCCGCAGGACGCTGCTTTAAGAGTTTCAGCAGAAGAGCGCAACACGTGGTAACTTGGCATCGCCAAACGGACACCAACAGAGGGAAACAAAGTAAATTAGCGCAGGCCAAATTACAATATCTGTACTGTGATTGGCTACTGGCCATGGCGACTGCAATCCCAACCGCACACACGTGGGACGATGATTCCACAAGTGAATGGGCTTAAGTTTAATGTGAGTCATAATATACAATAAAGCAGAAGGAAAACTGCCCTCGCCTCAAAGAACACAGAGAGCAGCTGGACATGATCAGTATGACTCACTAAAAATGTATGCAGTCAATCAGAATAAATTTTATCGTGGACGTGGATGGCTAAAACGTAAGTCTTTGATACTGGTGACATCATAGTACATTTCCATGGTAACAAATACTTATTCAAAAACTTGCTGTCGCAGATTTTTGATTTCTTTTGTTTCTTACAATAAAGCGTTAGAATGTACTTTATTCATCCATCAGTTGCTACCTTCTCGGTAAAGGTTCTGGGAGGGTTTATCACCTGACATGCCTAAAACGTCTCCTCTCCAATGATATCGCCCTTACTTTCATCGTACTTCACCAACCTCAGGCACAGAGTGTCCTTATTTATTACCATGGCCAGCCATAAAACTCAAATTCGTCCAAGAGTGTTTTGAAAATGTCTGGCATGTTTTGTCATGCTAATTGCCCCAAGATCACAGGCTGCACATCGATCCCACAGCAAAGTCCCCGCTGGGTTATCCAACCCCGTCTCCTGTTCCTGTAGCCAGACCAAGAAACAAAGAACAAAACAGGAAAACCACATTCTCTTTGGCATTCCCAATCATGTTCTTCAGTAATTCCCCCAAAAGCTTTGGAGAAGCATTGTTCAAGCAGGGCCACCACAATGCACAGATCCATAAAAATGAGGTCAGTCCATTAATATGGCTTCGGACTTTGGCCTGGCGGAGATAAATAGCACCTGGATGTTAATACTGCAAAAATGCATCTTCCAGTGAATTTAGTCATATTCCAAATGTTTCATTGCTCAGGATTCTTTATTCTATATTTTCAGAGCAGAAAGACTCCATTTGACAGACACCACAGATGCAGAATTACTGATTTGGCTTGCAAATGTCACAACGGCCTGTCTACAGAGAATACTTCATCAAATTCAATAATATCTTTGCACTTGTTATTGTTAAAGTAAATTACAATAAGTAGTTGGCTGGAACACACTAGAACAAAACAAGATTATATATGTAAAGAAAAAAACATAATTATTATAGAAGATAATATTTACAAGCAACAAATGAACCACCCCACCCTCTACAACAGCAAAGAAATGTTTCACCAGGAATCAAAATTATTCATCGTCTGTGTTTTACTGGGAATCTGTATCTTATTACAGGAATAATTTGGCCTTCAGTCTGACACAGGAACAACTTCTTTTACGATGAATCAACGGTAAATTGGTTTTGACCTCCCCGTCATCTAACAGTGCAATCCCTCTGTGGGGGGAAATCATTTTTTCCTCACAGCTTGGAGACGCACGTAGACCAAAAACACCCACTGCTCTTCGGCAGATCTCTTTCGCTTGGCTCTGAGCTGAGCATCATTTGCTGACCTGTGAATCCTTCTCCTGCTACGTCTCCACTTAAGGGACTCTTGCAATCACTTATCAAACTCTGTTTTACACAGCAGACTGAAGTCAACTTCAAAAAACACGAATTCTCACACAAGTGGCACCGAAAAATCTGCACTTTTGCAATAAAAGTACGCGTTGTATTTAAGAAACTTCACAATCCATCATTCTGAGCCTATTCCATCAGTTAATTCATTAGTTCCCATTGCTTTCCACAGTTGTCTGGTAAGGCAGGCTGACTAAATTGCCAGGACCGTTGTATCAGGGGTTTGAATCTCACCCCAGCTGCATTTTGGCTTATCCTCCGTTTTGCCTGGTCCCAATCAGTCCTATCATTTCTGAAAATAAAATAAGAGGTGAATAAAAACATTTTAAAAAATAAATTAATTAATACATTTAAGTATATTAAATATAACCTCAGGTGTATTAAGTACAAGTATGCATACTAACTGCTGGTCAAGTAGGAATGCTACTTCATTCTAGAATGACAAGGAAACCTTAATCTTACAGTAAAAACAAGGCAATGGAAATAAAATGGAAAATTGAAGGTATGTCTTCTAAAGGTTATGGCCCAATTATGACTGACTAGTAGCTTGTTGCAGATTTACCTTCAGGAATAAGACGCCTTAGCAGCAGTCTTGGGGCTCCGGGATCCCAACCCAAAGTCAACAAATCCAGGTACATTTACCGGACACTGCAATCCAAAGCAATGCTTAGCAACAGCCTCCTATTCAGGTATATAGCCTGGGATTTGAACCCACAACCTTTACATCGTTAGAGCAAAGCACTAGAAGTTGAGCTACAGGAGCCGAACCGGGCACAGGAAACAAGATGGGCTCTTCTCACGTTCACCTAAGCCTTGGTGCTTGACCTGAAATACCCAGCCATGTAAACGAGGGGGAAATTAGTTGCTTTGGACGAAAATTCAGCCAAAATGAAAAGTATGGATGCTGCAAGTGGCACTGTGTTAGTTACAAATGATATATATAAATAACAATACAAAGGAGCCTGGAGGAGAGGGTCTATGCTATTCTTCAATACTGCGGTGCTCCTCACCCCTTCTGCTCCAAGCAGACGTCTGCGGTGTTTGTGAACAGTCTGACAATTTTTCTCCACATATTAACAAGACCTTTTCACCGCCCCCCCCCCCCCCTTTTCCCATGAGCCGCTGGATGACTGTCATTCACCGTTCGCCGGGGGGTGCTGTGAGCAATCTCCAGCGGGAGAACCACAACCCGTCATCCGCCACCATGGGGGCCTGAGTCAGAGTGGGAACATTGCCGTGGCAAAGCAAAGATGAGAGAGGAGACCTTCCGATGGAGCGCTCAGCCGTGAGGCGCAGGACACGGGTTATCCATCGCCGGAGATGAAAATGGCACAGAGATGTCCATCTGATCGCAAGGTTGCAGGTTTGAATCCTGTCCTTGGCAGAACTGTCACAACTGTTGGGCCCTGGGCCCTTAACTCTCCAACATTCTGTAGGGGCCCTAGACAGATGGCCTGACCCTGCAGTCAGACCCCATGCCGCGCTCTCATGTGCACATTAGGTATAACATTGTACTATTATGTGCCATAATAACCTATGTTGTTGTACACTGGTGCACTAATTATCTGTTCTGGTTATTCAAACATATTGTGTATGATTATTTTTAGCTTTCAGCTAGAACTTGACCTATATGTGTGTGTCCCTATGATTCAACAGAGAGCATGATGGGATATGTGATAACCAAAGAATGTGCTTGTGCAAATGGCAAAATAACACATCGTTAATTAACGGCTGCTTCAATTCCCTGCTCTTTCTCATTTCACCATATAATTCTCTAGGACAAAGGCAGGCGCAGCTAAATATACCCTGGGGACAAAACAGTAATGTTTTCTGAAAATAATAGACTCGTTCACCTCATGCGCGGCAGTTTAGCAGAACATAAAAACCCCTAGTGATGAAAAGAGCAGAGCAGATCAGAGCAGCAGAGGTTACACGTTGCTGTGCGTCATAATAGCATACAAAACCAGTCAGCCAGCACCAAAGCTTGTAATCACCTGCAAGCCGCATGCCTTCGCTCCCGAGCGCTTTGCTAGCAAATGCCGGAGGATTTGTCATTCGTTCACCGTGCAATCGAGCATGACGCGAGGCATCTGTCTTTTACAGCGGAGGGCATATATCTACCATTGAGACTGAGAGCTGTGCTTTCCAGTCTATCGGGATCGTATTTTTATGCTAATTATGAGCGGAAAAGACACGTCATACCGAAGGACGAGTTTTAATCATTCCAATTGGTTAGATATATTGCTTTTAAAGAATAAGATTTTGTATGTGTAATTGAAGGAAAGGTCACATTTCAGAAAAGATTAAACTTAATTTCACGTCTCATGTTTGGCCACGTATCATTTAGCAATTAAAGTCCAAGTACAGCACAAGCAATGAAGTAGAGAAGTATATATTTCCCTGAAGGGGTATCTATATAAAACATATATATTAAACACTAGAAAGACTCTATAAAAATAGAAAACCCAAGTTGTTTTTAATAAATGGGCGAAAGCTGGGGACTGGTCCAAGTTTCTAGAAAATATCCTTATTTGGCTGATAACTCTCGTTTACAACCAAGAGTTTATTACACCGTAAAAAGGATGTGTACAAGAGAATGGCTGTCTGAAACAGCCATGAACAGTCCCCGTTCAGGTTTTATTTCCGAGTGCCGTCATGTCATCACATTCTATTTCCTGAAATAACTCAATCGATGAGGAAATCTCTAAGCGGTATATTACGGCTGGGGACCCAGTCGAAGGTGCACATGTTCACAAATGATCAAGAAGCCAACAAATGTACCTGCAGACGCTCTTATGGATTCCACTCACCGCCAAACATGGACCATTCATCTTTCTTCCATTCTGGAAGTGCAATTGTAGGCGCCGCCGTCCACTGTTGAAGAAGATCTTTGCACTTTATTTGTATCTAGTGAAACGCTAATTGCATTGCATTGTACTCTGCACAATTACAATAAAATTGAATGTAAAATCTAATCTAATCTAATATAATCTTAACCAGTTCTATCCCATATGTTAAACAGTGTCCTTTTCAAAAGATATAATTTTTATATCAACTGTTAAATGTAGATTTTATTTTCTACAAAATTTATAGTATACAAAATAGAAAAATGATAAACTGGTTTATAACAAGTATATCTTGGGTTTTTATTAATTTGTTTCAAAATTCAGATCTGTCACTACTTTTTCTCTGTATTTTCAATATGTTTGAGCAGATGTGACCTATTCATTTTCAGCGAAGTGGTTTGTGTCAACTTTTCAAAGCTCAGAGGACAAATTATTCTTTGTTTGGATCTGGGATCAGCGCTACACCGACTTCCCGACTGTACACACTCTTATTCCCCGGTGTTCTGTTCTAGTTCATCTCTGATCTGCCTTTATAAACAGCTTTTAATCCAGCAGCTGTTAGAACCGGTTGCTGTCAATCACGTTTTGGGCTTTTTGTTTTTCTCGCTGGCGTTGATGTTTTCAAATTCCTTGAAAGCTGATGTTAGCATCTTTTCCAAAGCATAGATGGCTCTGATTTTGTCTCATCCATATCTCTGTGACATTGTTTTTTTGGTAACTAAAAGTGTTGTAATCCCTGGTCTTGAGTATATAAATGAAGATCAAATCCTCTCTAAAACTTAGCCCGTTTGTTTTGGGTTGTTGTTAAGATGAGGCCACCAGTGACGTAAAAGTCAGGCATCCTCATCATATATTACAGTGCTGAGAACCGAAACTTGCTCAGTCCTTCTATAACCCAATGAAGAATTTTCATGAAACTTGCCAAAACTCACTAAGTCTACGGAAATGTCCTCAAAAAACAGATCCAGTGAACTGAGTAAATTTTGATAATTTGCTCTTGAATTTCAAATTAATTC
This sequence comes from Mormyrus lacerda, assembly GCA_015163995.2. Classification (NCBI taxonomy): domain Eukaryota; kingdom Metazoa; phylum Chordata; class Actinopteri; order Osteoglossiformes; family Mormyridae; genus Mormyrus; species Mormyrus lacerda. Next base: position 17,777,983 of record JAABNX020000044.1, on the reverse strand, counting down.
AATTTCTTTGTGATATGTTTACTTTAAGATATGTTACTGCCTTCAGAGTTGTAGCCACACCACTTATTGTTTAAGGAGTGGCAATTAAATCACATCAGGATGATTGCTGAAGAGGCCATCCTCTTGAAAGGAACTTTGCCATTCAGATGTGTGTGTGTAGGTGCTGCGACGGACAGGCGACGCCTCCACAGTGTCCACTGCATCGTGTCCTTTGCTGCCGGGGATGAGACATTGTTAAACATCTCCCCTCAATGAGTACCCCATGAAGAAGACATGTACACAGCATCCGTCTGCTCTCCTATCTGCTTGCCTTTGACCTTTCTGGTGTTCCTACAGAGGTCACTTCATATAGGAAAAACCTAAAGAGCCTTACTTGTCCTGTGGTCCAACTTTGTGCTCGAGATCTTCCCCCCAGTATGTTTCAGATCAGAGCAGGCTTTTACTAGCATGCAATAGTACTACTATACCAGTTGCCACTGATATAGACCCACTGCACCTTGCACCTGTTAGCTTGCACCTGTACCTATCCAAATAGCTCCGGAAAATTAAAGCATTTTAGCAAGAAGGCGCTCCTTATCTCCCATGCTTTTAAAATTAATTGGTGCTTTATTTGCTGTTTGTACCATTATGAATACAGGTACATTAGAATGTGCCTTTTCGTTTACCTCATTTTACTGACCTCTTTTTGAGACACATACTGGGGAGAGTGAATTGTGGGGTCTAATGGTGCGTTCGTTTTTCTCTCGGAACTCGGAAATTCCGAGTTGAGTGACATCACGTCCGACAATCTCCCGTTTGTGCTACCGCATCTCGGAACAAACATGGCTGCCTCCATGATCACGCTGCTGTGTGTTGCTGCTTTATATTTTAGCAGATTTGGAGTGAGATTGTTTTTTCCAAGAGACAAACAAACAAGAAACACAAACTAGTCAAACCGCATTAAAAGCTTTATAAAACATTTTAACACATTCATAAAGATATTGTTTTTTCGGGACTACTACAAGCTGCCGTGTTGAGATTACGTCACAGGGGCAACTCGGACAACAAAATCTTGTCTGACATCAACATCATAAAAGAGCCGGGTTGGAAAGAAATGATCGAACGCACCATAAGCACAGGGTCAGCCAGGTATCTGGTTGCCCCAGGAGTGTTTTTTTGGGGGGTGGGGGGTTATATGACAAGCACAGGAACTGATCTGGTGGCCACCTGATCACAGGCACGACCTAATGCCCTGAGTTACCTACTGATCTGCAATAGCATGCTGTGGTAGAACCTGACACACAGCCTGATACATTAGCCTAGTCGATCACCTGGACATAGTGGTGGCTAGAAGGCTATAAACATCTCAGAACTGTTCTTGTTTTCTCCTTCTCTCGCTCTCTGTCTCCCTCCCTCCCCCTTGCTACACGTCATTTGGTTAGTTGCATCGGAGGGATATTAGAGCCTCTCTCGAAAGAGCTCCCCAAACCGCTTTGTTTGAATTTAAACAGCCATTTTACTACCTGTGACCCAAGACCCGGAATTTGACACCATCAGCCAAAGGAAGGCTTTTGTAAATCGTACAGTTGTCCAAAGACAATAACTGATAAGACGAGGTGGAAAAGTCTTAGGTGGAGCTGAGGGAATCTCACCTTCAGAGTAGTGTAATCACACTTCCCACCAGACACAGACTGTAGATGACCAAGGCCTGAATTCAGGTGCAGGGGAGATCTTGTAGACATATTCTGATTCCCATAGACTCCAGGCCAGTCCAATGGCCTCGCACAACAGCCGGCCAAAAGCAATAAAGTGATGAGTTATTCAAAGTCAGGCTTCATAGCTGGGGTTACAAACAACTGATGGATCTAATTAGTTAAGACTTTTTTTTTTTGGTTACCAGCATGTCTGTTGTTTCTGGAGAATAATCTGGCATTAGGAACTGGCCTGATGTTTCTGTTTGACAGATGAACCACTTTCATTTATTTGGCTCAGCAAGAGCAGAGGGGGCAAATCCTGTATTCGAATCAATTTAGTGTGTTTGCCAAACGTGATGGAGTGTTTAAAATACCCCCCCCCCCAACAAATAAACAAAATGTGGGTGGGAAAATAATAAATCTGGCTTAGCGGGATGCCATTAACCTCTGCCTTACTGAGAGGAGATGAAAGGCCAGAGGGAATGGGATTTCCTTTAAACAAAAACGCCATTCTAATTAATTAGGGAAGAAATAAAAAAGCACTTCCAGGAATGCTGAAACAACTGAAAGGCCCCAGTAGCAGTCTCAAGATATTGCCTGATAATTAATCCCAAATTTACGTGCTTACCATAATTTAGGCTCTACGCAGTTGATTTACAAGGAAAACTTCATTATCAACCTTAAAGAAAAAAAAACTAAATCAGGATGGATATTTATGAGGGAGGCGCATCCTGGAGCAGAACAGGCATTCTGCAGGGCTACCAGATGGTCTGTCTTCAGGCCATCTCCTTCTTTGTTTATTGCGGTGAAGAACATATGAATCAGCCGACCTGCTCCAATTCCATTTAAGAGTAGTGGAGAGGAATGTGAAATATCTGCTGGGTAGGCTTTGGCCAGGAGACCCGCAAGACCACATGCCCCGACCATGTCGTGGTGGTGAAAAGGACTTTGTGGGAATCATGGCTTTGAATACCGCCTCGCTTTTTGTTTGCCAGTGGCGACTGCTGGCCAATGTCTGGGACAGGCCGGCTCAGAAGAGAGGGAATTCCACAGACTGAATCAACAACCAGACCCCCTGAGGAACTGCCGAAGGGCCACTGACATAAAACCCAGGTGGAGAGTCAGACGCATGCAATTGCTCTCTTATGACGGGAATTGTTTTCCCACTAAACCCACGGGGGGCAGGCCACGCTCCTCCACGACCCCCGCCGAATGTGTTGACGTCACCCTTCTCTGTCTTCATTAACCTCTCGTACTCGAACGTGGTCGCAGCTAGCTGCTTAGCCCACCAGCAATGCATCACCGGCAGTTCCACCGGCGTCGTAAAAGGGTACTTAGGAACGCCCAGGTCACCAGGGCTAAAATCCCATGAGCTATTACACGCACGGACTTTGCCAAAAGACAAGCGTTACACTTAAAAACGCACTAAAACGTTTAAGCTGAATGCACCATTTGTAGAGTTAACTACATTTCCGCCTTCAGTGGGCCGTTTAGCCTCCTAAATCTGGCGCTAATTTACAGGTACACACTAAATAAGAGTGTAAATGCAGTCATATCCTGTATTACTGTGTAACGTCTTTGCTCATTCAGTACAGATTCTATAAAACATTCATACATGTGTTTAGTGTTCACAACCTCTACACGTATTAAAAAAAACATCTGTTGTTCAATGTAGATTGAGCAGTTTCAAATGGATTACATGGGCCCTGACTTTTTAAGCAAAATATGTTAGTCATTTCCTCTATCCTGGATGACGTTGTTTGTTACACGAAGAAGCTGTCAAAATATTCAGTGCAAGCAAGTGAGCCAGGGCAACACTAAACCGCATGCATATGCGAAACCCAAATTTATGTGCTAATATGGACTATATGCCAACTGCTGCCAGCTGGACCGTTTTGTGGAATCATCCATTAGGTAACAGGGTAGTGAAATGCAATCATGTTTAAGTTTAAAAGTATGACTTCACTTTTTTATTTTTCATGAACACTCGCCGCACGTATAAATAGGCTCTGTCGGTCCCATTGCCGACAGACAGACTGGACTGATGTTATGACTGAGTGTGTTAGAGCTAAACAGTGTTAAGCTGTTTGTTTTTTCGGTAATCACTGCCTATCCTCTGTCCCGTACGTAAATAGGCGAGAGGAGTTTCTCATGCAGCCACCTCAAGCAAATTCGGCCCCAAACTCACGCCTGATTCCACAAACAGAAGAACAGAGGTCATTTTATTGCAGGCAGCATACGGCCACGTGGAACCGCACCACCGTTTCGTAACGCCGTTTTGAGTTTTCCAATATAGATGTTACGGTCTGGGGATAAAAGCAGACCAGCGACTGCTGACACCTAATCCTGGGACATTAAGTTTGATATTGTTCACTTTCCAGAAGCTGGAGTCATCCCTCCGCCCGGGGAGTGATGTTTACGTCAGGAAATATCTCTGTGCCATTAGTCGACCTACAGAGGGGCTGTTTCTTTTCGTTTGATTCTGCCATCAAGGCATTAAAAATTGAAGGCTTCATCAATTGAGTGACTCAGGAGCTCCCCCACTCTCGTCCCTTGTTGCCGAGTAAAAACACTCACCGCAGCACCGGATGAACAGCGAAACGGTCCATCCTGAAGCCTCCCACCGTGATGAGGCAGTCAGACAATAATGAGGCAGTGTGTTGCTCTGTGAGTTTGGCCTCTGGGCTATAAGCAGAAGGTTGTCGGTTCAAATCCCTGGGTCGGCAGGGTGATTTTACTATTGGGCCTGTGAGTAGGGTCCATAACCTGACCCTGTCTTCTCAACTGTAGATCTTTGGTCAAAAGAGTCTGGCTCTGTGGTTTAGATGTCTCCCCTACTTTGGGTTAGGTCGCTGCGTGCCTCTCCGTCATTCACATTTATCCATCACTCTTGTCTCTCTTTTCAAAGGTGTGCCTGCAAGGACGAAATAAAAATGAAAGGATGCTTCATTCGCCATTTTACCCACTGAAACATTTCCTTTCACATATATGGCTGAGAGTCAAACTTGTGCTCTAAGCACAGAGTCAGCCATTAATCCAACATCCCTCGTGCATTTCGTGCAGCTGAGGGCCCAGTGGACACGCAGCTATTCTGCTAAGGATGGGATTCAAACCAGCAACCTTCCGATTACAGGGCTAACCTACCTGCTGAACCACAAACAAGACGGAACCCTCTCGACAGACCACTTAAGAGTGAGGAGGTCCACTATGCACATATCACTTAGATCTCCATGAGATGGAATACGGGAAACCGTTCACAAAATAAAAACATTGCTGGATGTGAGTGCCACTATGACATTCAAAGCCCCGCCCTCGGATACAATGCCAGGCTTGCAGAAGCGCGCTC
>JAABNX020000044.1:17750683-17772711 GCA_015163995.2 Mormyrus lacerda | reverse complement strand
TGTGACTGTGACTCTTTATGTTCAACTGGTTGGTTGAAACAAAATCCTGGTTTGGATTTTTACTTTCTGGACCTGAACTGTCCACCTCTGTCACTCAACAGATCCCAAATCGCTTTCACTCTCGGCAAATGTTCTTTCCTTCATTCATATCCCTGGCCTTTCCTGGTAGCCTCCTGAATCTCCCTCCTCTCCCGCTTAACCTGCAATTGCTTCTCACCCTGGAATGCAGTAGAAATAAAAGACAAACTTTCACGATTACTCTCTGTCGGTCTGTCTGTTAGGACATCATAATTAGTTTCATTAATTCTTTATATTTACACCTTGCTATTGTGTCTCAGTTGGGCGCCCATGCGTATCGCATGAGCTGCCAATGTCCAGTAACGTAATGGAATAGAATAGTGATTTATTTATTGCCATTGAAATTGGGTTTTTGCCGATCCCATCATGCTCTCCATCAGAAACACAGACATATATACAGGTGTGAGCAAGTTTGGGGGTCACAACATGGGTTTGTCAGCATCCAGCAGCCTAGCAGCAAACTCGGTGAAGGGCCTGTGCTCAGGGGCCCAACGGGGCATCTCTCTGCCAGCTATGAGGTCTGAACCCGCTACTTTTCAAGTCCTAACCCACAGAGCCACCCACCACAGACATCCTGGGATCGATGAGTCTGACGTGTTTCTGGGTCAACATGGGAGGGGCTTGCGTGTCACTTCTTTAACCAATCACAGGCACAGGGGCCAGAACCACACACTGCCCCCCCCCCAACATGCCCTGTAATCCAAGTGCTCTGTTGGTTCACCCAACCCAAGGCCTCCCAGCCTTCTCACATGCCTCCCGCTCTACTTAGCCATGCAAGGTCAAGCTTTGCCACAAATGAGCAGAGCGATGTCACTATGCGTGAAGAGCTTCATAGGAAGAAAATACAAACTTCATGAGACATTGCCAGGAGTTCAGAACCGTACAACCACCAAAAGCATGCAGAGAACTCGTTTCGCAATAAAGTCAAGAATGTTATGTCACCCTTAACCTGCCCTTGTTAAAACTGCAGATGCTATCATCCAGCAGGGCTAACTAAAAATCCACCAGGATGCTATTTGAGTTTGTTTCCTCAGAAATCAAGCGCTGTCTGGGTAATATTGTACTTCTCAGAAAGCTGATTCTGTCCAATGTGACTGTATTCTGCATCTCAGGCCTGGACTTCATAGACTCCCAACAGGATTACACAGTCGTCCACCATGTTCTCCGTTTTGAGTCACAAATGATTATAACGTCACTGAAATTCATAATAATAAATAGAACGTGGCAGTTTCCCTTAGACACAATTTTCTAATTTTTAGTTTCTTAGAAATTAAGTTCAATACAAAAAAATCTTTTGTAACAAAGAATATAATGTCCAGTATTAGTCAGATAAAATCGCAATGGCACGTTGACTAAAACAATTTAACATAATGTCAAAAATAATGATGTGTATTATACTGACATGTTGTAGATTGTACATGACAATCAAAGGGATGCAAAGGGAACTGTTGGACTTGCAAGAGTGAATCCAGATGATTTTCAGGCCTGTTCTGATGCCAGCTGTACTCAGCTGTACTATAGAGTCTGTTATTGCCTGATGCGGTGCGTTAAACTGAATATCCGTTAGTTAGATTGATGTTGTCCAGAAAATCCTCAGCAGGTCGCCACATTAACATTGCAGCTGTGCATTGGAAGGGACTGTCTGTCCGATCCACCTGACTGACCTGAAAGGCAGATAGGTGACAGTACTTGCTATCCCTTTGCTGTTTTCCCAGTGTTACAAACTGAACACAGTCATGCAGCCATCATAATATGCTACCTCAACAAATGTTGTAATCGGTAACCTGTATGAACTCCTATGCAGGGTCCTCCAGGACTGCCAAATGTCCCTATTCCACTCTCTTTCTTGCTTTCTCTCTGTCACTTGGTACAATGGAACATTTAGTAGAGGAACTACAGGTGGGAATCTGTAACAATTTTATACAGCACTGTGCAAGCTTTAGGCAGTTCAAATGATCTTCATGTTGCTGTCAAACTCAGTTATTATGTCTGTCCATGTGTGTCAGCTTAGCCATTTCAAATCCTACCCTAAAGTCACCCCGGTGTTTACAGCAACCATCTAACGCAGCCATATTTGATTTTACTGAACCAGTGCCCCGCCCCGTATGGCTAATCAACACCTCATTGACGTTTTAAAACTGATTATACTAATTGATTCGTTAAGCTGGACGTGAAAAGTAACAAAGACATGGAATGGCTGAGGTGCCCCTGAGGAGAGGTCTGGGACCCGAAGAGGTCTTCGTCTAGCCATCTGTCAAGTTATCAGTTCGTTTCTGGAGAACGGAGTGTTACTCTTTATTTTCATATGTTCTAATATTAAATTGTGTTTTTTTGTTCTGAGCACATACACCCTTACTAATTAGATAAATAGCTTTAACCTTTGACTGCCCAAGACTTTTGCAAAGTACTGCATAACCCAAAAAGCAGCTCACAGTCTATAGGATTTTTTTTGTCAAACCTAACTACATTGCAACACTTGCTAAAGGCATTCTTTTTGGGGAAAAGTCACACATGATTCATTTAATAATGTCTATAACAGCTATTTTTGATGATCATGTTGGATGAACACTTGGATTAGATTAATATTTTTGTAATAAAGTGGCCCTTCTTATTTCCTGTAATCAACACATGCATTAAGATCTTGGTCTCTGTCAAGTCTGAAGAGATGTTTCCCCATGTCATCTGTTTTTTAACCGATTTTGATCGTAGAATAACAGCGGTAATGCAGGAAAATCTAAGGAAGGATTGATTCATTAGTGTGAATGAACTGGACCCAAAACCCATGGCAGCGTTTCAGCCTTCTGTGTTGTAAAGCAGCACATGGAAATTTATGTAATTTGGGTCACTGTAGTTCAGCAGAAACGGGCTTAGACTTTTTGTCCTGTCATGCAGGTTTAATATGTCATTTCCAGTGCAGTAATGACCCGGAAAAAGTCTGGTCACAAACAAGGCTGAAACCTAAGCCTGGTATCACATGAAAATCAGGGTTTACCACTGTGCAAAAAATTAAAAATGCCACTTTAAGATGAATTACCACAATTCACAGACCACATGATCCTTTTGGACAAAGAATTACATCGAGGCACTTTGAGACTTAAAAGCACAGTCACCGCTGAGTCCCCAGGGCCGAATTCAACCTCCCGGCCTCTCAGTCGTCCCCCTGACAGCATTATAGAGTTTGGGGGCTAAAGAACGTTCTAGATCAGTGAAATTAAATACCATGAGATGAGTTCCTGAATAAAACGCGTGTTGTTCTCCTTGTCATAGTACCGATGATGTTCGGCAGATACAATTTGTGGCTTCCTTTTTGACATTTCTTAGTATATTGTATAATAATGCTCTAAATATTTCGGTGGTTGATGGGTTATAACCACTAACTAAGCTGTTTGTTAGATACAAAAGGAAGCCTTATTTTTTATTGTTGTTGACTGCTCTGTGTTTATTTGCATTTTTGAGGCTACATAATGATTTTTTGGTTTTGCGTTTATAATCAGAGATTAACTATGATCCTCAGCCTATTGTCCTCTACAAAATGATGCCAGAAGCTCAGATGGAGACCTGAATTCACAGGAGGAATTATCCCCTGACTGACTGAGAAATCCAGAAGGCCATTTTCATGGGTTTAAATGGAATAATTGGTTGTGTTGCCCTACCTGGCATTTTGGGAATGAATTCCCTTGAAGTGACATGAACTGGACTTACCTTCTTTGTTTCCATGTCACAGTCATGGGTTCCATATTGCCTTGTCAGTGCACGCAGCAGTTTAAAGTTCAGGTGTATGGAGCATAATACTGAATATAATATTGAAATACATATTTGCAGAAGGCCTCATCAAGAATTAATATGCTTACTTTTTTCATCACTTAAGCAGCATTTGAAACCATTTATGTTTTTCTAACAGTCCTGCGGATTTCTATTGAGTTGTGAGGCGGAAAGATTACAACGGAAAACTGGGTTTGCCAAAGGCCATAGCGTGAGCTGCTTTTAGAGTCAGAATCAGGGTTGTTATTGACCAACTATGTTCACACACACAGGCAATTTATCCCTGGTGCTCAGTGATTCTAATACATGAAGTAGGTACACAGCCAGGTAATATAAGACAAGACAACGGGAACAAGAAATCCAGTTGATATATACAATGTGCATTTGTGGTTGACAGATACGTAGAAGTGCAGGAGTGCATGTCAGTGCAAGGAATGTTGAAGTAAATACAATACATTCGCTATGGACTGAATTGTGGGGGAGGGCAGTTACAACTGAGGGGTAACAGTGGGAATGTGAGGGGGAAAGTACAACTGATCTGAGGTCAGTGGGTCAGCTGCTCAGAAGAATGATGACTCTGCCTCCTAATCGCTGTACTTAACCAAACTCGAGGTTGGGAGTGACGGTTCATTTAGGTGCCCGGGGTATAAACCCATTGCTCACAGGAAGGTAATTCAAACACCAGCAGACACTTGCGGCCCTTCATGGAAGAGAGATCTCTAACAAAATATCAGCAGACATTCCTGGCGAGAGTGCGACATTTAAACAAGCCTCGATGTAAATTACGCCTGGTTTCAGGTGTTTGGCCGAGAGCACAACCTGCTACTCAAGTGGAAAGGTGAACTGCATGAACTATCATAACCTCTTATCATTTTTAAGATTCTGAAAGAATGCCCAAATAAATGTCTGTGTTTTTTCTTCAAAGAACGGTGCCATGGTAATATATCTCCTACTCAAAAATACCAAGTAATACCCTACAAGAATGTGAACCGTTCTTTGAAATCAAGAAGAAGGAATAAGGTTTATAGTTTGGCTCCCATCTCCCAGAGCTGATCAGCAGAGTCTTCATCAAACTGAATTGTGGTCCAGTCTTTTTAAATAAATAACTGTCAGTCAAGTTGCTACATGTCTTAGCTGTAGGTACATACTGTATGTACCTTTAACTCGAATCATCTGCACTAAGAATGCAAGGACGCGTCCTGTGATGTCTGACACCCGTTCCGGAAGATGCTGGCCACGGAATTGCACTAGCCAGCTCTTTGGAGTTACTCCCAACCTTTAAAGGGTTAGCATAATAGGTATCATAGCACTTAAGGAGAAAGAAAGTCACAGATACTTGGTTCCAATCAAGCAGATGAAAGTGTCTTCAAGCCAATGAGTTTTCCTGTGCTGATCCTGATTGCACACCCAGTCATGCTTGATTTTAATCATATGTGTGAACTTACGTGCCAGACGTGGGATCGCTTTATCAAATTATATTTGTTGGGACGTGTGGCCTTTCTGTGAAGAAGAAGCAGTAGGGAAAGTTTGTCTTCTTGCATCTTGCAACTGTTAGCATTCCGTTATCGTCATGAAGGGAAAATATAAACTTAACTGTGAATTTTTAGGAGCGCTATCATTCTGTTTTAAGGCTTGGGAACCCATTTATAAAACCCCAAATTATGTTTTGCATGCAAGCCAAGAATCATATTGATTGAGTTCAGTGGAGGCGGCTGAGAATTCAGCCAACCAATGGGTCGGCTTTGGCTAACCAGAATCGGTGAGGTGTCAGCTTACCTTGTCTTTTTGTCTCTCTGCCCACCGCCACCCCCAAGCTTAGCTTGTTTAAGTGCTTGTAGGCAAAAGTCTCGGAATCTTGCAAGCACAGCCTGACCAATCATCTGTTTACCGTCACGTTCACAGAACAGTTTGTTTGCTTAGTTCTGAAGGCTCAATGTTCTCTCCCTTCAATCATGAGGCTCGTGTTTGTGTAAATCTGAGAATAATTAAAATTAAGCACACACCGGGAACGGCGTGAGCTCTGAATCTCCAGACAGGCATTTAAATTGTATAACTGATACAGGGCTCGAAAAACGCATGTCAGTTGTTTTCTGAAACAACTGGCTGTTGTAGCTTTGCGTGCTTAATCACGGCAAAAACAAACACCACTGTACATCTAAGAGTGTAGTAGTCTTGGCCTTTTTCCCCAGGAACTGTGCCACAAATCCACGCGGAATACTGTCCTGAGATGCTCCTCATTCTTCCACTGTGTGATTTTTAAGCTACTTCTCATTAGGCTGTGAGCGCTGATGGGCCACTGTTTTTTTCCCAGAAACTAGCTTCTACTGGAAGCACCAAACTGAACTTCGCTCGTGGACAGAAATGGTACCAGCAACCCAGAAAAAAAAAAATGTCTTAGCTTAATAAGAATCTAACAAATCTTTATAGGATCTTGGCATTATTTTTAATGCTTTATGTCTGGGGCAATTCCAGTACCCCTGCCTCCTCCCAGATTCCCACATTTGGGGAGGGAATTAGCCCGTGGCAGGTGTGAGGATTTGGGGAACTCAGTGCTGCCACCAGCACAGCAGTGCTGACGCTCAGCAAACAGTAAATAATAAATGCTAGCACAGTTAATCCAGCTACACTCTCAGAAAAAAAGGGGGAAAATTTGTACCTTTTCTTGTCACAGGGACTGTGCCCTCAAGGGTCTGCCAACTGTACCCTTAGCTGTAGGTAATTCAACCCTTTAAGGTACAGAAATGAACTCCGAGGAACATTTCTGTACCACTTGGGGTATATTAATGCTGCTTGTACCTTTGAGATGTTCCTCAGAGTCCATTTCTATACCTTAAAAGGTACTGTTACAAGGGTACAGCCCCAGTAACATGCAAAGGTACAAATTTTTACCCTTTTTCAGAGAGTGTAGATATGTATTTTGCCTCTTGGCGAGTTGTCCAGAATCGGGGGCATAGCTCTAAAATCTGGGGCCTCTGATAAAATGTCACCCTGGGCCCGCTAGGGTCGCTTTCAGTTTAAAGAAATACAGGTCCCCCACTGTAGATGGAATTTGGCAAGCTTGGGGGGGTGGGGGGAGATTCCCCTCCAGCATAAATTACTGATGGGGTGAGGAGTTTGCTGAGTGTATTAATTAGTGTTTTTTCGCACGGAGGGGCCACTGTAAGCTGCTGGGCCCCCTGAATCTGGGTATCCATGCCCCTCCGACACCCCTAACCCAACATTGTTGAGTGGGTGTTCATTCGCTGGCAGTTCATAGTTGGCTGAAGAAATACGAAATAAACTTTTGCCTATTAAAACACAAATGTGGGGAGTTTGAGTCGGCAGAACTGAGTGCAAAACAATGGCGCTGGCAGGCAAGTGCCCAGACCGAAACACCAGGCAAAAAGAATCGCGAGTAGGTGTCTCAGCCGGCACAGATAAGGATCGTCACGGTCCCGTAACTGTGCGAGCGAGAGGCCGTGCACGTCTACAGTCCGCCTTTAGCACGCTGTCAGGAAGACGCAAATGCAGGCCGACGGGGAAAAATCTGCGGCCATAAATCATTCGTTTGGCAAGCCGGACGAGTCGCTCCGTGGTGTGGCGGGTAAATACGACCCAATCCCTCACCAGCAGGCATAATTCTTCCTGCTCGCCGGTACGCTTCAGCCCCCCCCTTTGACAGGGAGTTCAGGAAACTGCCAGAATACAAAGCTTTAGGCCACATAATGACTTTAAAGGCATAAACATAAATTAATGTCTGGTATATTAGTTCCTCTTCACTTTGAGATGTTTCATATGCATATAGCATTGGGGTACTGTGAATCTCCAGAAAAACTTTAATATTCAGTCTTGCCTGACTACTCATATAGCCAAACACCCCTCCCAGAATGTGAGTGAGATTTTTAGAAGTTGGTGTCTCATTGATGGTGTGATGGCAATGTTCATGGCTTCTTCAAACCGTTAGAGATCCTCACGCTAAAACACAGAAGGTATACAGGTCAACTGAAAGATCTCCTTGTGAGTGGCTGGAGGTTATAACTCACCCACATTGATTTGTTTAGCAGACGCTAATATTCCAAGTCGCAAACCGTTGAGAAAGTAGGGTCGAGGAGAACTTGGAGCAACCTGAGGTTAAGCATGGCCACACAAAGACATGGCTGGACCTCTGACAGAATTATCCAGATCAAAACTACCATTATCCATGCAACGTTTCTCATGCCGCCACCTAGTTTCTGGGTCCCTAAAGGTCCTCCTTTATCTCTTCCTATGGGCAGCCCTGGGCTTAAAGGACAACTGTGGGATATGAACTGCTGGCCTTATGATCGTGGGTACAGAATCTTAACCCAGAGAGCAACGCACCTCCCCATCTCCATGATAACTTGCAAAGAAGTGGAGAAGCAGTAAAATGAGCTGTTTTGCCGTCTACGTCGTCGATGGCTGGCGGAGTCTCGGCGTGTTAATCACTGTGGTTTTCTCTACTACAGACCTTACGTGCTACCACCCCTAACTGTCACACGAGATGTAGCTTGAGGTTGGAGTTACACTAGTGACCAAATTTTTCCTCCATCCTCATCCAAATGTTGACACTTAAATGGCTTTAAAAAAAGTTTTATATAAAAATATTGGGGGCAGTTTGTGCGGGGGGTGGGGGGGGCAGCAGTGTTTATTTTCCGAATGACCTCAATAACTCATAAAGCTGACAGAAAGCGCTGAACGCTTGCTCTTTTCAACGAAATGAATTATGCCACTACTGCAGAAAACATATCGGCTTGTGTCCTGTGTTTTGCGGTAATGAATTTGGAGCTATTTGTTTCGCAGCCACCTCCCCCAAAATAGCTCAGGATCTTTGAAAAAATGAACGCCCTGGTGGCCTGGTCTGACAGGAAGTCTGACAAACAGCTGGACCGACAAGCTATTTGATTTCCAAAGGGCAGAACTGAGCTCAGATCAGTTCAGCGGGGGCATCAAGCAAAAGTCAACCTTCCTAAACGTGACAGGTGACCAGCGGCTTCACTGAAGGACTTTTGTTATTTGTTTACGTTTCCCTCAGATGAATAACACAAGGATACACCAGACCAGAAGCTATTGTACATAGCTAGAAACCTTTAGGGAAAGGCAATCCTGTTTAATGAGTCACTATGTCACACTTGATCCATCCATTTCAGTCCCACTCGGATGCAACATCAATTAGCTGTGCTGAGGCTGTGTGTGGCTGAGTAGGTTAGGCCACTGGGCCTGTGATTGGAAGCTTGCTGATTCAGATCCTAGAGTTGGTTATTTCTCAGATCCAATCATTGTTCCTTCTGCCCTCAGAACATTTTCATGTAAGTGACACTCCCTTGACCGTAAAGGTGTCTGCTAAATAATCATGAATCATTTAGGATTTTTTTTGTTTTGACCATAGGCGTAAATAACGGAGGGGTGGGATGGGGGTTGAAATACTCCCCGGTAAACCAGGCAAAACAGCCCTCTGGACCCCCTTTAATGGGTGGAGACCTCAACCGCCCTAGTGTTCAACCTAAAATTATACCCTTGGTTATGACTGTCACGTAACAATGGTATCCATCTGGTTAGATGCCTTTTTTTTAGGTTGTCAGTGAACAGCAGTTTTCAATTTCAGTTTTTAGTCCAAATAATGAAGAAAGAGGCCCTAGCAAAAAAATCATGCCCCCCCCACCCCCCATCAAGCCCCCCCCACTACAGGCCACGGTGCAAGTATCACCAGCGTTGACTCAGCACTTTGAGAACATTATACCATGTGCTAAGCCACAGGTGCACTGGGGTTCAACGCTCAGAGCTCGGCCCACCAGCCTTGCAGGGGTCCCTGAGCACCGCTGTGATCCAAGAACAGCAGTCAGCCCCCAATGACAGGCCACTCTCCTTTGATCTCTGCCATCCCGTTACGCTCTGATGCGGTACGCAATGTATCCTGATGCTCAGCCACAAATAACACGTGAGCGTGTGAGGTGAGCGACCTGAACTTCTTGAACTTAACTCTGTTCTGCTCAGCATCCTGCTCTCTGCACAGCTTTTACACTTTTATTAGCCTCTAATGTAGTCAATTAAGTGGCCAATCGTAGTTTTCAGTGTCAACGTCCCATAATCGGGTGCATTTTAATGCCCTTCATAAACGCTCTTTCTTAAGGCGTTTTGGTCCATAAGAGGTCAGACTGAAGAAGAAAAGCACACTGCACTGTGGGACATGAGCCTGACGTCATCCTCCCTGCAAGTTCAATAGGCTTTTTTTTCCCGCTAAGCATGTGCGACGATCGCTGGATGAGATCATCCCCATTCAGGGTGTTTGCATTGCAGGCCGGAGGGCGGGGCGTGCCGACAGCTGCCATCATCGATCGTGCCAACGCAGGCTGTCGGCCTCTTGGTGGTATCTAAGCCGTCATTGTTTTTTCATCCTGCCTTGTTCCTCTGCGTCAGAGTTTTGCATTATTATTCTGAAAGCACCATCCATCACAAGCCTCATCCCTTCGTTCACTGCTGGTAAAAACATCTCACGCAGGTTGGTGTTTGCTCTGAATCCCACCCACTCTGTCCACGGCCTCCCGGGTTTGTCACTATGACTTACTCTGGCTCATTTCTCGCTATGTTTCCAGTCGGTCTCACAAGGCAACAGAGACGCCTTTTGACCAGGGTAAAATCCATCTGTGGTCCATCGCCGCCTGCTTGACTCTGGCTGGTCCTGTGCTCTCACCTCACACAGCTGGCACATTAGCGAATACTTTGGATTCTGTCCACATAGTTAAGCACAAAACCAATGCTAGAGGAAAACTTCGGGGGAGGTGACAGAGTATAATAGTTACTCAATGTGAGTATTACCTTTCAACCGTTAATTGCGTCAATGGTTAGTATTTATTGTGTGTAAAACTGAAATCAATTTTTTGTCAGGTTTATCTTAGGTTTAAGATTTAAGCAATATTTTGGTTTCATTAATCGAAAGTCCTGAGTATGGCATGGATTTAGTTTTTTGCCCTAAATAGGCTGACCTCACCCATGCCAAGTGAGTCTGCCACGCCCATTGTTGTACGCATACCGTACTGTTCATCGTCAAGGACGGCGTCTTTTAGATGGAAGCAACTTTCAAAGGGGAATCTGTGCAGCAAAAATAGTGTCCTCACCTTCACGTAGAAGAATTAACAGGGAGAGGGACCACCCAGTTATTTACATTACTGAAATATAATCCCTGGCAATTAGTCACCGCTCATGTAGCAATGATCGATTTTTAATAGAAACTGTGTGATTCTCATTAAATAATTTATTTGCTCATGGGGCTCGTCTAGGATGACATATTGTTTTTGCCATTTTGTGTTTTTAACATTATTCATTGATGTAGCTGGACTCTGACGAAGACTCTACCCATCTCTAGAGACGCACAGCACCACCCGTCTGTGGTTCCAATCCACACCTTATGGTCGCAGTCCTTTGTTTTCCCTCCTTTTCTCCATTTCCTGTACCGGCTGTTACTTATACTTGTGTCCTTCATTTCCCTCGGATCCGGAGCGCCGCGAAGCGGATAGCGACGGCCATTTTCTTCCAGGAAATGAAAAAGATGGATAAAGCGCTGCTTTGGTGCACCGAGTTGATGATAATAATCCTGGTAATTCACATCCTCTACCACTTGCTCTCTGTAGCTGCAATTTGCCATTCACTGTACAGCAGTGGAGGCTACAAATAAAAAATGAGGAGGTCTCCAAGGAAGTGAAAAAATGTGTTCTTAAATGGCAATGAAATTTTGGAAAAGAGTTCTTTCGAATTGCTTTGTTTCATAATTTGATCTCTATGGATGAGCTGCCTCGGGTGTAGAAGCCCTTTGCTGGCTTAGGGTGCCGTGAGTGTGGGGGATGAGGTGACCTCGCAGACAGCTTGGCTTTCTTACCTCACTGCCTTCTCCTTATGAGGTGGCATTTCAGCCTCCCGTTCTTTTTCATTTCACGACACCAAGAACTCATCCTCTTAGCATGAGCTAAGCTCTCTGTGTATTGACTGGCGCATCTGTTAACTACGTCTTCGGAAGGCAGGTGAGGGCAAGGAAAGAACAGGATTATGTTTTCATGTGCTGAAATCTCTGGGGGAAAAGCCCTTTGCAGGGTCACCTTCTAAAAAAAAATGTCTTTTATTTTCCTCAGAAACAAAAGGGTCTTTAAACCCATTGAACTGATCAACACTCTTTCTTCTCGGCTAAATGCTGAACAAACAATGAATCCTTGTATATAGATTTCATGGTTGGCTGAGAAATTACAGTAAGTTTTAGACAGAATTTCAAATAACAAAAAGAGAAGCTGGGACGGTGTGCTTTGAACCAAGATTTCATATTTCACCTTGAAGAAAAGATAAGTCAACAGATTTATGAGGCACTGTCTGTGTGCTTCCAAGGATACGGACATGGAATGCGGGATTTGTTTCAAAAACAGAATGCAGTCATAAAAGGCACAACAACAGATCAGAAAGCAGCCAAATGTGAAACTCCAATGCCATTAAAAAATGTAAATCTTACTCAAGCCGCTAAACAACTCCAATATACTTTTTCATAACAATAGCCAGCAGGACAACTTGGTCTGCTCTTATTTGTTCATTTTAGTTCACAAACTGCCAGTCTGGTCTGGATGCTTCCCGTTTCTTCATTATGTCGATGATCTTAATGTGTTCGGCCATCAGTGCACTGTTAGTCCTCACAACAAAGGAACCCTGACAGTAATAATGGCCTCTGGTCCTGTGCCATATTATGGAGACGACCGTATAAGGAAATACCGAGTATCGAACAAAAGCCGAATGCTTCACCCATTATTTCACTTTTAAAACAAACTGCATCGAGGACAATTTTTAAAATCGGCCTTGTTTGCAGAAATAAAATGTTATTTTGAACTGTAATTATTCTCGAATTGTGGGGAGGAACTGCAATATTGGTAAAGATGCAACAATAAAGGCATTCAGCCACATACAAAAATACAAGGCAGGGAAGATTGTGTATGTGTGCGTGTATTTAAGAAAATGAATTCCCTGATTTGACTGTATCTTTGCTTGATTGGTTGTTTTTGGGAATTACCATGATCCTGATTATCATCACTGGCCAGACTCATCCTTACCCTCCACTGGATAAGTGGATATGCAAGACAGACGGATGGATGGATGGATGCATATCTCAACATCAGTCGTTTATTGTAATTCAAGTCAGATGATGGGGGTCAAACCCTTGTGGGGGGTCGATGTGAACAGACCACGGTCTGCCAGTTCAGTACCTCTGATGCAACTGGTAGATTTACCTTTGAGCTGAATTACACAGAACAGTTTATGGTGATGGTGAGGGGGGTGATATTTTGAAAAGGGCAGTAATTTTTTTCCACAAGGGTGAAGGCATCATTGTGTATGCCATGACAGCTCGAACCCTGATCATCATCATCATCATCATCATCATTTACACATAAACAACTATGAAGTATTTATTCCAGGAATGGCTAACTTGTGAATCATCCATTCTGTCATCCATTCCTATTTTACTGCATAAAGGTGTGGGGGCTGCATTGAAGCTGTTCTGGAATAAGTGCCTTTGACCTTCACATCGCCGTCTCTCCTGGATTCCTACAAAACATGTAAACATGTTCCCATCGCGCAGCTGACAGCCAAGCAGGTGTGCGCCGTTCCCAGGGTCTCACCCTCCCACGGCTCGCAGCTAGGGAGACAAACTTTACTCTGCTGGAAGTCCCAGAAGCCCGGTGGAGTGGTCAGCACGCTCAGCTGGCTCGCTTTTGCGCATGCATTCAGCGGTTGCCAGATAGGCAGGGAGGCATAGAAGAGTTTCCCAGGAACTATAGTGCTTCCTACTAGAATCATCTGGTAACCCAACCAAATATCATTACTATACGTCACTTTTAAAGAAATAAAAGCAATTATCATTATTTATTGCATATAGAACCTCGACCAGAAGAGTTACCCTCCCATCGATGTCATGTTGACTCAGTCGCTAGCACTATTGCCTCACTTCTCTGAGTTTGCGGGTCTGAATCCTAACTCTACCTGGTGTTTGAGGGGTTTGCTTGTTCTCCCATTATGCAAGCTCCATCTAGGCACCCATGCTTCTAACCACAGCTGAATGATGTATGCATTTAAGCCAACTGGCCTGTAGCAGATGACGTATGTGTAAGTATGTGCCCTGTAACAGACTGACATACCATCCGTAGTGTAACTCTATGCTGTGCCCACATCACACATGGTCTGAGGTTTCAGGGCTTCTTCAGTTGTCAGAGAGTCTCCCTGATTGTCTTTGACATCGTAGTAATGGCGACAGTAAAAGGGGGCTCTTTTTGTGAGGACCCCTGGCCTTCAGTCTGGGTAAGCCTGTGCATTTCAGCCATCCAGGTTGTACGCTGTGACGCCCGTGAGGTCCTGCTCCCCCACCCCCCACAAACTTCAGTAAGATTCGCATTAGCAAAGGGTGGGAATTTGTGATTAGTCAAGTAAAAGAAAAAGATAACTTGATTTATGACTCATTTGGAAATGGCTGAGAGTTTTTTGTGAGCTATGAATTTTCCACTCAAAAGGGAGGTTAAAGTATGTCGATTAATCTGGAACTAGAATATATTCTGTTTCAAAGAACTATGAACATGTATAAATGTGGCCGGTTTTTAGTGCCGCAGTCTACCTGTTGTTCAAGTCTTTTATCGCATTGCTGAAAATATTAATGTCTTCTATTGGCACTCACGTTTCCTCAAAACAAGGCAATTCATTTAAAAAAATCCCAAACCGTGTGTGCATTTTCAACCCAAACTTTGAAGATGATTGCGACTTAGCTTAAAAGTCTGGCAGGAATTAAACCAGAACATGACTTTGGCCAGAACTGACGTTTTTCTCCAGATTGAACGGAGCGTCGTTTTATGGAGAAAGTGAACTAATACATCACTGGTTTAGTTTCTTTTTTTTTTTTGATAAATTATAACAGCAGCCATGAATCATATTGGCACACGAGCATGGCTGGCCTTCCCTGATGCCATGAATTCTATTTATAATTAACTGTTTATAAAACAGATTTTTTTGCAGCTCTTACAAGAATTATGAGTGAGCATCTACGCACAATAAGAGTGGTCTCATTGTTTTTTTTCTTTTAGAAACACAATATACTAATTGTAGTGGGAACTGGGAGGACAGTACAGCTCGATTTACCTGAAAAAAACGCCAATAGAAAACATGTTCCCATTATTTTAAATTGGAAAGATTATAACATGTTTCCAGCTCAACCCAATAACCCAAATGTTCCAGATATTAGTAAAACAATGAAAAAACTTGCAGAAGTGTTTGAAAACCGTTTGAACTAAATAACAAAGGCTGAACATAACGGCGCGATGAAATTGGTTGAGTCAGTAAGATCTTTCAATAATGAAATGTATTCACCAACACAAGGTCAGCTTTTAAACTTTATTTCATACTATTTCCCTTTCCTGGAAATTGTTGTGGAGAGTACATTGGGGGTACAGAGGGGCAGCATGCGGCTTAGTGGGCTAAGCCTGCATGCCTGTAATCGCAAGGTCGCAGGTTCAAAGCCAACCTCAGCATGTCTGTGGGTCCTTGAGCAAGGCCCTTAAGCCCCAGCTCCCTGGGTGCCCCAACAGGTGGCTGCCCTTCACAGACAACTTGCTTTACAAAGAGCAAGTTGAGGAGGCATAAAAAACAATTTCCCCATGGGGATCAATAAAGTTGTAATTACTACTATTACTATGTGGGCAGTGCTGGCTTGATGGTTAGGGAAGCACACTTATAATCAAACAATTGCAGTTTCAAATCCCCCACCAGTGAGGTACCCTGAGCAAGCACTGCTATCCAGGCACTGAATTAGCTGCAATCAGCTGATCACAAAAGTCACGTATGGGTTAAATGCAGAGGACACATTTCATTGTTGCACACTGTGACCACTGATCACCAAATTCCAATTGGGTGTATAATACTCTTTTATTTTTTTTAGTCCATAACATTTGGCAGAAATCGTAATTTCAAATCTCTTGTAATTTCGAAAATGCCACATCTGTGTTGTAGAGTACAGACAGCTCTCGACATGTAAAACTGTACGATCTGTACTTACATAAAATATATGACATACAGTAGAAAGAGTTTACATAAGCACTAACACAAAAGGCAAAATATGATTGCAAGTAAATTTACACTGAATAGTCTTTCATTTTCTTTTAATTTGTTAAACATGTGCTTTAGTATGTTTCTTAGTATATTTTTGGCTTGTGTGTTTTTGAACGGTAAAGTAAATTAAATCTGAGTTATTTAAAATTTGCCCTGTGTAAGGGCAACAGTGGAGAACAACCTTTGAATTCATTTGCTGGAAAACAGTGTCAAAGGCATCAGTCATAAACTGAAATTCTGGTATCAAAGTGAAAAAGGAAATTACCACAAATCAAGGAACTGTTAACAGCTATTTTTTCCCTTAATAATTTTTTCATTTACGAATAGAGCTGCATGCTGCAATATAATTCTTTTGCTTATATAGCTTATGCATGAGTCACATCAAATAACTGGATTATTTTCCTATAATTGTTTGATACAAAGCTTGATAAAGACAGATGTTTAGTTATTTTTGTTGAATATACAATTGCACTTTTAATCTGATTGTGGCACTGAGATATAGGAAATACCATTGACCTTTTTGTGAATCGGCCAGTCTAGAGCTAAACTATTCTAATTTGATTTTTATGTTACGGGTTCTGAAAAAAAAACAAAGAAAGACAAAGGTCTGAAGAGAATGCATGTTCCGGCCGAAGCACCAGAAAGACCAATATTTTCCGCTGGCTTTGTTGTTCCTTTGATGCCCAGTCGTCACCAGCCTGACCCGGTGACTTGCCCCCGCTTTTAAGAGCCAGGACACACAACGTCTCCTTAAGCCATGGACACCTGCCTGCATGCATACAGCTGCCCAGGAAAACTGCGCTGACAGAGTGGATAAAAATCTCCACTTCAGAAAGAAGGCGATGACCTTTGCTTTGCTTGGTGTTCGGTGTTCCTCCAGGACCTCTGTCAGCCCCATCTTTAATGACCTCATCTTCTGCAGCATGCTGCTTGAACACAGTATGACTGGCAAGGTGGATGGCAAGCCAACTCAAACTCAGCACCGCGACAAGCCGGCTAGTGTGTGTGTGTGTGTGTGTGTGTGTGTGGGGGGGGGGGGGTAGGCAAAAAAGCCCCTTCTCTCAGCTCAGATCTCAAGCAGGACTCCTTCTCTTCTCTGTCCAGCTGAGAATGATCAATTTCAGCATGTTATGTGAAAATATGTTTAACTGAGTGCTTCTGTCAATGAATACCTGTGAGAACAGCCTGACACGGTAGGTCGTGTGGCCAAAACCATCAGCGAAGTTTCCGAAGTTTATTTAAGCCCTGTGAATTCTCTTCCCTGAATGGTGTGTGAATGTGCCCTGCGGTGGGTTGGCAGCCCGTCCTGGGTTGTTCCCTCCCTTGCACCCACAGCCTCCAGGATAGGCTCAGGACCCTCCACAACCCTAAGCAAGAGAAGCGCTTATACAAAATGGATGAATGGATGAATTCTCTTTCCCCAATGTTTCTATAGGGTGGCGAAATGAAATGGAATTCAATATGTGGGCTAGCTTTAATATCCAAGTGAAGATAGATATCTCATTCATCAAGTAAAATACAAGAAAACAACAAGATGTAGGAAGCAGTGCTGGAAATTATACGCAACAGCTATGCAGTTGTTTTAAGAAAGGGAGAGTGGTAGTCTCTAATGCTATGGCAAGCACATGTGTAACTGGAAGGTTGTTGGTTTGAATCCCCAACCAGCAAGATACCACAAAGGTACCCTGAGCAAGTTACCGCCCCCCCAAACACTGCTCCCAGGATCCTGAATTATCTGTTATGTCACATATGAGACTCATTTCTTTTGTGGGGTGCTTTGTGCGTGTCAACGTCAATTAATCACTTCAAGAAGGGATTCTCTTTATGCCATGTTGAGGACAGAAGGGAAAATGTTTTTTTCTCTGGTAACGCCATGACAAAAAGGGCCATCAGCCATTTCCGGGAGTACTGTGGCAGTGACCAGTCAGAATTAGGGTGAACAACTAATCCATGTCAGGAGGGACATCATGAGCTACTTCAGGTTTTACAAACTACTTTAAAATTGAAAGGCTCCCACGAACAACTAAATCGTTTGGTTCATCTAGTACTCTTACTGGTTTGTTTGATTCATTGAAAGATTCATCCAGCTGTTTCACATTAACAATTATAGGAGACTGACCAATCAGCACACAGCAAGAACTGTGTGCTGAGAGATGTGAAAAAATTTGTATCCTAGTTGTGGTAAAGATGGTAGGTACCTCTAGTAAGCCTTTCTGTTCCACGCTGAGACACAGACAGCCATGAAAACACACATCTTTTTCCCTTCAAGCTCTATTTTATGTTCTTCGTCATTTATGTTTGCTTTTTATACAGTAAAGCTGCCTATTTCTCAAGAAACAAGCCAATCTGAGAAGGTAGCCTGCATTTCACTGTAAGTTCAGACAGAGAGGACTAAAATACACGTATGACTATGCTCTGGTGGGTGGGTGATAGCTCACGAAAGTCTCAGGTGTTTGGGGAAAATCTTGTCAGGCTTCCCCAAGTCACATATATGTCATAGTAGGGGGGTTTGGCGCAGTTTTTTCTCTCATGGAGCCAAATCAATTCGACATCTTAACAGCCCACTGAGGGAGTTTAACTCAGTAACCCTGACAGAGCGTTTTCCTGTCACTGGACGAAAAATCTGGGATGGCCCAGCATTCCACGGCAAGGAGGATTCCGGAATTGTGCCACCATGATGAAACATTTGTCTGTGGGTGGGGTGGATGTTATTTATACACAATTCAATTACATGGGCAGACTGCATGGCTGAAATAGCAATTAATGGGGAACACAAACTTGGCGACAGAGGCTTATAATGTGTTGCAGACCCCGATGGAAGGCCTGCATGCCAGCAGGAAACTCTCAGTATCCAAAAACAGGCATCCATAATTCCTACATCATCAGCCGATATGCTTAACTTCAAAAGCAAATATCACTACAGAACACTACTACACGGGCTCTTGCTTTTTTGGGTTGGGGTGGTTGACTTACAGGAATATGCAAAATGGTGTGTGTGTGTGTGTGTGTGTCAGATATACATTAGATTGTGGGACATTTGGTGTGATTAAAAACCTGTTATTTTGACGTTGTTGGGACCATTTTTTCGGTTCCCACAAAGGGAAATTCAATTTTATAAAAATCCGTGACTGCAGTCAAAAACCTAAAAATGCCAAAGGACTTGTATTTTGTTTGGTTAGTTATGGTTCAGCTTAGGGCTGGGTAGGACTTAAGGTCGTCAAGTTGAAATTAGCGTTTTCCCCATAGAAATGAATGCAGAGTCCCCACAAAGATATAATTACAAACGTGTGTGTGTGTATGTGTGTGTGTGTGGGTGGGTGTGTGTGTGTCGATGAAGCAGTCCTCTGACTTGTGGACCTGTTCTTGCTGCTATCAAGTATCTTACGTGAACGCAGTGTAGCCTTTCACACATTTGTCATGGACACTTAATGGGCAGAAGGATGCAACAAAAAATTATCAAGAAATTCTGTGTTAAAACAAAAGTCACTGAGGTGACAGAAACAAACGAGCAAATGGTGGTGGGAGTGAGATTAAGTCAACATTTGTTTATAAAGCACATTTAAAAACCGGTGGCCAAAGTGCTGAATAATCAAAATAGCAAAAACCATGAAACAACACAATAAAAACACAAAAACCGGTTTAAAAGATGAAAAGACAATAAAACAATAAAAGCAATAAGGCCCTAACAATAAAACAAACAAAGAAAGTGACTCTCATACTGAGCTAAAAGCCAAGTTGGATCCCACATGTCAAAAAAGTCACTTGGAGTTTAGAAAACCAAAGTTCTTGTTACCTATTACTCTGAAACTCCTGATGACAGCAGTGAACATTCTGCCAATCTTATGTGAATTGTTGAGATGTCTGTAGCATGTCCCGAAATGCATGAAGGAAGGCTGCTGCATACAGGCGGCGGGCAGCGAAGGAGACGCTGACCAAGAGTCCTGGGGTGACTACCAGAGTCGCAGGACAGAGACAAAAAAGCGTGAGGGACAACCATTTTGATTACGTTATGTGTCTTTGACGCTCTTGAGCAGCGACAGAGAGAATTTCCCAGGACGAATCGGCCTCATTGCCTCACCGTCTCACCATGTCCCCGCTGTCCTTGGAGACGCGGGCTGGTGGACATCACTGGAGGCTTGATGGACACCAGCTGCTTCCTGCGTTTCCCACCCTGCCTCCTCCAGCTGCTGATCAAGGAACGGACTGGTACTTTGGGACAGCTAGAGATGAGAGGCCTAGGCTTGAATGTGTCTGTCCCGAGGCTAACGGCCTCCAGCCCAGACAGCTGGATGCAGAAGAGAGGGGTAAGTATGAATCATCTGGAGATTCACAGAGACTCCACGCAACTGGGCCGCTGACCCACATTTCCTTCAGTTTGGGCCAAGCAACATGGAGGTGAACAATCCCTGGGCCGGCAAATGGAAAACAGAAATACAGTACAGAAAGACGACAGTCTTCACACACTTGGAAGGTTATTTCTCGCCATATGAAAACTTCTCTGCCTGAGATTCCATGAATTTGCGAGACCAGGAAAAAAAAAAGCATTATTAGGAATGAGGACACTGGTAGATTGTGGTACAAAACAAGGTGTTACTAAGATAAGACCTGCAGTCAATACGTCACGGCAATATTTTTACTGCTAACATCAAACAGATTGGGAATCTCTTTCCCAACATACATTCCTATCTTATTATGAGAAGTCTTTTAATCCCCTTACCAGCCTTTGACCTCTGCCCCAAGGGACTAACAATGTATATGACAACCTTTGACATGAGAACATGCGTAAAGTTTGGCTAGACCCCCCACCCCCAATATGAGGTAGCTGAGGTGATCTGGCTTTTTGAAATGCCAGTCATGGACACACTACAGTGTCTACAGATTTGCAGGTTGCCTAAAATCCTCTCTAAATGGTTGTTATTTCTGGGGTTTCGATTTATAAATTTGACAGGTTAAGAGCCTAGACTTTATTCGTTGCGTGACCTGAGACATTGAGTTTTTTGAAAGGGTGAGATTTTAAAGCATTTTAACAAAGTATTTAAATATAGGCAGGGATTTCTAAGCTGCTTTGGGACTCGGGGTCTGGAATTTTGCCAAGGCACTGGGGTCAACACCCCTGCCCTTTGCGATAAGAGGTATGGGAACTCTTGCAGTCAGCAGGGGTCTGGACTTCAGCTTAATGCCTGCTGGTATGATGTTCGGTGGGAACTGGCCGTCAGTGAGGTCACACGCATCGCAGGCATGTCTGCTTCCCTGTGCTGGGCCAGCGTTGAGTGGAACTACTGACACTCTTCCGAATTTGACACCAACCAGGACTAAGTATGATCTGTGTGAAGGACAGTGAGGCCCAGCCAAGAGGTAGTTGGGGTGGGATTTTGGGTGGGGGGCTGGAAGGGATTTGCAGGGAATCCAGTGGTTGCATACCAGAGGCCTGGGAAAGAGGCTCATGGGTCGCGGTCAAAGCCAGCTGAAGAAAGCTGTTGTGAGAAGATGCTTCCCGGCCACTGGACTGAGTGGATAATGGAATGGGTGGAACGGAACCTTCTGGTGGCACTTGCTACTGACAGTCTAAGGACAGGCAGAACTTGGCTCCATGTGCTGGACCACAGAGTCTGCAGTCATGGCTGATTTGGTTCATCTTCTGCACCATAGAGCACAACCTAACAAGCTGTCCTGCACGTAGTCTGTGGAGGGCGCCAAGAAATCTCAGCTGATTACACAGCCCAGTAGCAGACGAGAAGACCTCAACACCATCCAGCTCTTCCCCTGGGTATATTGGCCAGGGGTTTGTGGGGGGTTATTGTCATTTACTCAGTGCGCTGAAGGTCGTGAGGATCTTTGGCACAGCAAAACCGCAGTGGAAATTGACTGTATACCATGACATTGTTTTATATTTTACGGTTGGTGAGCTTAAAAGTTCTGAACTACAATGCAGTTTTCTGTGTATTAGTATATAATCAGGGCTTATTTGTGGTTAGTTCCTGTATTCCACGAAATGTTTCCCTGATGTTTATTCGTAGATCAGAGGAGGTATTTAATACAAGAGGGGCACATCTCCTGGGGGGTGGCACATAAATTGA
>JAABNX020000044.1:17730036-17750583 GCA_015163995.2 Mormyrus lacerda | reverse complement strand
CTGATGTTTATTCGTAGATCAGAGGAGGTATTTAATACAAGAGGGGCACATCTCCTGGGGGGTGGCACATAAATTGATACAACAAACATATTTCAACATACTTCCTGAAACTGCCTGGACAATGCATTTTCACCCATGCCCCCTGGTGACAGAATGCCTCTCAATGCTGTGATAGGAAACTGCATGCTGTTCTGCGTCTTATACAACGTGAAGAAAATGGTAACAGATAGGGTCAGAATTGTGAAGATCAGTGGTTGCTGTTATCGGATCCAAATCAGCCTGCCTCGTTTGCCGGAGCTGAAAGTACCTTGTTGTAGGGGTGAAGGACACATTAAATTACAAATTCCTTTTCCTGGCTGTGGTGCTTCTTTCTGTCTTTAATCTCTTAGCTGGACTGCCTTGAAAAGGTGCCTTAATCTCCAAGCCCTATTTAATATCAAACGTGATAAAGTGCTTAGATATTTTAGACAGACATCACTTAGGCCGACTTCTAGCAGTGTATTTGCATGAAGAATTGTGTTCTCAGGACCAGCCTTCCTTGACCCTTGTGCCGGTGGCGGCTGGTGAGTTTTAATGCACCATGCCGTCGTCTGGTACGTCTGTGGGAATGGACGCCAGAAAGACTGGTGCATTTGACCTAATGTGCCGCAGCGTCCTGTCAGGCTGGAGAACATGGACGGACGTCAGGCTCAGCTTCAGTGAGTCTCTTCAGTGGGCTGTAGAGTGTGCGGTTTAAAAAAAAAAACACGGTCAGAGAAGCATCACCCATTTTGACAGGAGGTGTGTGGCTCTATTCCTGTGACCTGTAGGTCAGCAGTTCAAATCCCATGGTTGGTAGTGTGGTTTCACCATTGGTCCCTTGAGTTGGGCCCTTGGCCCTGCATTGTTCCAGGGACTAGCTAGCCCTTCTTTTTCAATTGTTCATCATTTTGGACAAAAGTATCTAATAAATGACGCAAATGTAAAAAATAAGGGACTCACAGCAAGCCTGGACATGTTTTCCTGAGGGCCACCCCCAATCCCGCCCTGACTGAACTCATCCTCTAGTTGCCATTGACTCCCATTCATTTCCATGCACCAGGTGTGCGTGAGGCATAGCTGAATGCCTCGAGATCCCCTGACATTTCCTTCCACCTCAGTGGTTGTGTCTGCATCCTTTTCTTTCTTCTTGTTCCAGCTCTGCGGTCAGTGACCACCTAATCCATGTCACACTATGAGCTATTACAGGGTTTGTGAACTACAATTTCAATGAAAAAGACCTGGGTCTCACTTTGTCACTGAGTACTTGCTCTGAGCTGATTGGTCAGTCTCCTATAATCATGCGTGTGTCACTGACATTGACGTGAAACAGCTAGATGAGTCTTTCAATCAAAGGAACAAACCAGAAGAAAAAAAAGAATTGAACTAATTAGCATTTAACTAATTAACACAGGAGCCTTTCAGTTTTAAAGTAGTTTGTTCATAGTGTCCCCACCGGCATATCTGATCACCCTATATGCAGATGTGTTTTCAGGCACTTTCATGTTATTTGTCATCAGTTTACATCCATAAAAATCCGCATCCCATTCACAGGAAAGCTTTCATTAAACAATCTATCTCCTATTCAATGTATGAAGTCCACTAGTTAAATCTCTATAATTCACCTCCCTCATAGGAGCCCCGGACAAAAAAATAGCCTCTTTTCTTGTAAATGTAGCAATGAAATCAAGCCCACAACTCCCCCCCGCTGCAGTCTAAGCCTCAGAGGTCAGAGAAGGTTCAGCCTCCTTGTGTCTCGATCCTGGAGTTAAGCTTACGAAGCTGATTCCTAAGCCTGGGGGATATCTCAGGAACATCCTACGACAAAGCAGGTCGCATCTTAAAAGCTGCACTGAATTGGTCTCTTCCTCACCAAACAAGCACAATTTTCCATCTGTTAACCAGCGGGTTTACCAGCGGTCTGGGGTCAAACTGACAGGTATTCTAGCCCCAGGCAAATTATATGTGTGAGTTAACCTCTCACTCACCTCGCACTGGGTGCTGTATACAGAAAACCATGTTTCAGATTCTCGTAAGCTACGGACAGCAAGCCATAGCTCCATTTAAATATAGATCTTTTCAGCAATATTTCACAGTATGTCAGAAGACTATCCATTAACCTCTTTTTTAATATGCAAAGTGAGTCATAAATGATGAAAGGATCAGGTTCATTTTCATTTTTATTATAATCTGACTGTCTACCTGCACATGACAGATAAAAACTTTAAATCCTTGCATGCAAACTTTAATTTCCTGTGACACTCTGCTGCAGATGAGAAATCTGGCCTCTTCCATCCATAAATGATGTGCAGGACACACTGAGAACGGCACCGAAGATTCCAGTTAGAGGTGAAGAAGCTAACCCCGACTTAGCCTACTGTGCTGGATCACATTCAGAAATAAAAAGAAAAAATACATAAATAAAAACAATATGCGTTAATTTATGCCTGACCTAAGGGCCGGTTTTTCCCAGGCACACAAGTGAATGAGAGCCAGACGTTTTGCCCATTGGATGCGAGCAATGTAGGTCAGCTTCACGTCCTCTTTAGCTGGACAGCACCAGATACCGAGATACTCAACCTGTGCGAGATGACGTGTGATGGAACACACCCCCTTAGATGACCAGATTGTTCTGTCATTGTTTTTCTAACGCCAGGTGGATGTTGCATGCAGTGATGATATTAAAAGAACATTCTTTTCTGGTTCCTTGAAGTTATACCAGGGAATACACTTTTCTCTTCTGTCAGAAGCCCATGGAGGAAGACAAAATGCAGCCATACTTCATTACGTTAGTTGTAAAGGGAAAATAATAGTTAAAAAAACTGAGTAAGAAAGCAGTTTAGCTCTAACTGTAATGTGGCATAAATAATAATTCAAAGGCTTTTATTTCCTGCGTGTGTCCCTGCGCAGTTTGCTTCTGCAGATTTTCCAGGACATAGAGGACTTTGCTATTTTAAGGGTGTTAGGCAAGAAGGGACAGGAAATTCACTTGCCCTCATGGAAGGTTCCGGTGAGCAGCCCGACCCAGACATGAGTCAATGGGTGCTGAAGAGGAGGTTGGGGGTCGGGTGGGGGGCGCGTGGTGGCGGTGAATTGTTACCACAGACCATGAGGCAACTGACTGAGAGTGGGACTGAACACCAGACAGGTAGATGGGTCAAATGCAGTCATAGTCTGTGATCCTCCAAACTGTGTTTTTGTTCGGCAAACGTTGTGTGACACATTTATGTTTAGTAGCTTAGAGTAAGCTTATCTTCAAAGGAATTTACAAATTATTTCCATTTCTACAGCATGATATTTTCTGCTGGAGTAATTCAGGGTTTAGTGCCTTTCGTAAGGCTGTACCACCACGACCCCATCAAAGACCTACATGGACAACCCTAGACCTGTCTAAAAAAGGAGTCTTCATCCAGGGATCAAAAAGAGCTGCTTCAGCAGGGTCTATAGAAACATTTAGTAACATTTGACTAAATCCATTGTCGAAACTCTTCGTGTGATCTCATCATGGAGGAACTGTAAATACTCACCACATTCACTTCCAGTTGCTTTCCAGTTTTGTTTTCCTATTTCTTTCTCACCGTCACCTAATAATTCAACACCTCATATTAAAACAGCACAAGGATATTAACATTAGAACCCCCCCCCCCCCCACTCGGTCCATCTCTGGCTATTAATTTTTTCTCTTTTCACTTGTTGGTCCCTAGTTTAATAGAGATTCAGTTCTTTGTTATTCAACTGTTTGTCAAGACCCCTGTCCCTAAGGAATACTTCCCCTGATGTTCCAGGGTACTTCACCTTAATGTCTATGAACCTTTCCTCCTTCATTTCTGCAGAAGGAACAGTGTTTGTCATAGGGAACTGGAAACTAGAGAAATTAAGGCTTCCTGTACGTGATGTAGTGAATTTTGCAGAGATTTAAAAGGTTCTGGAATAAGTGCAGAGGGAAGCATTTTTGGATTAACTGACGCTTAGTTAACTCAAACCTGGGTCACAGCTGCAGTTCCAACTGTGAGTTAAGCCTTTAATGGGCTCGCAGGCCCAGAGCGAAGCTACAGTGGAACCTGGTCAAAATTACATCCAGAACTTTTGATATGTTTAAATCATTTTCCTTGAAGAGGATAAAAATAATGAAGGTTACAGTGCCAGGAGGTAACATGGAGTTATTCACATCTCATTGCATAAAGAATAGCTGTCAGTTTTGTTTATGGACTTGCGTCTGCGGTGAACCTGCCAACGCATGTTCAGCACCCTCCCTGATAAAGCCTCTTTGTGTTAGCCTCTGTTTCAGTAATGCCGGGCTAAAAGGCTTGTGTCACCTCTACTGAACCGTGTCCATCTTTGTTTCTCTTACCTGTAGGACTCTCCAAAATCTGCTGACAGAGGAAAAAAAGATCACTTCTGCCTTTGTAACAAAAACCTCTCAGCCCGGCGTTTCTCATGCCACAGAATGATCTCTGAAGAACAGTCTGGAACCCCGTGCAGCATTAAGATAGGTACAGCACATTTCTGGAACCTTCACCTTTGCCTCTTTCATAATTCTATACTCTTTCCTCCCTGATGACAGATGTCATCAAACAGAACAGCTGTGGGAATTATGAGCACATGAACAATTACAGAGAAAAACCGTATAATGTGTTAAAATGTCTTTTTTTGTTTTGTTTGTTTTCAAACACAAACAGTCCATCATCTAGAAAGCGTCCCAAGAACGGCAAGGTGGGAGCTGATTTTCCATAAAGATTCAAACAAGGATTTATTTATTTAGTTGAGGGTAGTGAGTTTCGCTGGAGTTCTTGGTTATGCCAAATGGCAAAGCTTATATGTACATTGGGGGAAGGAATTTAATCTCACTCATATCAATCTGATTCACAAACAGGAAAGTGTCAAATGTTTATCTGTATCCTAAGTTGCGATGAATAATGTCATATTGTTACTCTTAGACAGTAAAAAAAACACGGCAGAAACCAAAAGTACAGCAAGACATTAATCTTAAAACTTTCCACTAAACCAGTACATAACTGCTGTAATGAATACAATTTTTAAAATGACTAGAAATTAAGGATTATTTGTGTCAGCCCTAAAAGAATTAAGTAAAAAAAAAAAAAAACTCTCCTGATTTTTGTGAAAGCTCCTGTAATGTTTGGCAATTGTGAGGCTGGAAAAATCATCTCTGTGGACCAAAAGAGTAGGTTTCTGAAGCAATCATGCTTAATTTGAGAAATTCACACCCTGTATGACGTTCATATCAAATGGGCTACAAACCAAAGAGTGAAACTTGTTGCAAATGAAAAGGAGAAAGAAAGTCCCGCTCTGTCAGCGACACAGCAAAGTTCCTCTTCTATTTCAGTAATGCGAGAACCGTTTTATCAAGTGTGAGGTAGAAAATGTGAGATAGAGGCTAAGCAGAAAGGGCTGGACTTAAACCGCTTCTCATGGCTAAATGACAAATACAGTCCCGACGGCATTAAACAATGCTGAAATTGCTTCTCAGCCGAAATAACGCCTCTCCACAGAGGCCGACAATCAGCTGCAGACTGTGATGTGGCTCAGACTGTCAGGCCCACGTTCTGATGGAACCCCACCAAGAGCTCTTAGCTAAGCTGCGGCTACAGTTTCCCTCCTTTTTGTTAGCAGAGAGGCAGTTACTGCATGGACCGGTCGTCAACAGAGAGCATAAATCAAATAAAATGACAAATAAAAGTAATTAGAAAGCTTAAATCAAACCGGAACAAACACAGTAAAAAGTAACAGTATATTGAAAATGTAAATTGATCTATTAATTTAATGGAATAAACTAATCAGCTTCCATCCAACCATCCATCCATCCAAGGCTATAATTTTAATATATATTGGAGAGGGACACATCCCTTCCGATATACAGATGCAGTCACAATGTCCCCCCCAGGATATATTATAATTACAGCCTGACACCCCCCCCCCCCCACTGACTACGGCCTTCCATCCAACCATCCATCAATCAATTCATCAATCCTTCCTTCCATCCATCCATCCATCCATCCATCCAAACTGACTATCTAGTACAAAATAACAGCATAACTTTATAGGCTTTTTTTGATCAATGAAATTTAAAGTTTTATTCACTGTCATCTTTATTACCGTTGCGTAATTACTTTATTATCAAGATAAAAACGCTTAAATGATTTCTCACTTAAAAGCTACATAGAAAAATTACTGTACACATACCTCACTTTTGGTTTCAAAAAGTAAAAAGTTGTTTTCCAAATTGCGCCATGTTTTCCCAGCATTTGAATGCCCACTAGGTGTCCTCTTGCATCATTTGGTACCAGTGTGCAGCTCCGTAGAGATCATCAAGGATGGAGAGGATCCATATGCTGCCATTATGTCGTTATTTACCATTTCCAGATAAACATGACACATTAACGCAAAAAGGTTTTTCAACTATGACAATCCTTCTTGGCAGTCTCTTTTCTGACACTTCTGGTGGCACTTGAGAACAGAAAGGCGTGAATAGGCTGCTACTGTCTGAAATAATTATATAACCGACAGCATATAAAAACTGAACGTATTAGAAGTAGCCATTGTGTCATTGATTACCCTGCAGTATGACAATTAATTGTCACGGAGAAGGCGTTTTTACCTTCACTAACCAGCAGTGTTTATTGCATACTCGGTGACACGAGCGTACGTGAATGAATGAATTACATTTGCGGTTGTGGTGCCACCTGCTGGCGTGTAAATCATACGCTATGAAAAATAATTTACAAAACGGAAAACTCTGACGTGTCGACGCTGCCCTCTACTGGTTTTGATATTGTCATCAATTAATTTATTTACAATTTATTCTTGACGTTTTATGGATAGCGTTTCCCCAATGTAATTGCACTTATTTGACTGGCGCAATTACTGGTGTAACAGATGATATGGGTTTGTCTTGAGGCACTCGGGTCCTTAAAATAATTATTTTAATCAGAGTTAATAACCATCCATCCATTTATCTTCTAAGTTCATATCCTTAATGTGATAAACTCTCAAAACCTCGAAAGGATTAATGGTTTATAAGATAATTACGTGTTCAGCTTGGCCAAATCCAGTCCTAAACTTTCAGGAATTTAGGTGATAGCAATGCGAGAACAACTGGTCTGCGGATCTAACGTGAAAAGTCCTTGGAAGTGCATCAGATGAAGGGACACATCAGTATGGACCGTGCTCTTGAAGGAGGGTTGGGAAGAACTTTTCAGAACATTGTGAAACCCAATGTGATTTTACCAAGCAGAAAAGTAGATTTCTGTAGACCAGGGGCCTCCAACTTTATTTGCTGTAAGTGACGGGGTGTCGAAGTGTTGAATAAGCTGTCGATGTGTAGGCAATGTCCTGGAAAAGACCGGGTTTATGTGATTTGAATGCCTATATTAAAACATTTTATTAAAATAAAAGTTGGTGTCCTTGGTGGCTGGTGCTGGGGGGTGTGGGGAACAGTGACTTGCATGCATGGGGTAGTAATCAAATCCAGCTAATACCAACCCCTGGATCCTCATTAATTGGTGGAGACCTTAAACCCCCCCCCCCCTCCAAATCTCAACCCCAAATTACACTTTTGTCCTCATGACACTGACCCTGGATGCTCCGAGTATTTCTACAGCCGACAAAACAAACAAACCAACAAACAAATAAACCTAAAACAATCAAAACAAAATAAATATGACTAATCCTATTTCTATCAAGTGCTACGGGCTCCCTGTGGGTTCCTAGCAGCAGGGCATTGGCGAAGCCCAGCTGCAGGCAAACAGGCAACATATGTCAGCTCACAATCTTCAGTCCCATAACCATAAGCACATGAATAACACCTGGTCAGGCAGTCAAGCCTGTTCCATCCGGGCCCGGGCGTGGGTCCCACTCCAGCTGCTACCTTACTGACATTTCTCAGTTAAATGGAAGTTAGGAGAAAAGTTTATTTCCTTCACTAATTATACTGAACTGCGACTAAACAGCATTTCTGCGTTTTCGGTTGAAGTTAAAGGAGGCCATGAAAAAGATTTCACCACAAAGTCTTTCGGAACAGCCTGTTCACATAGGCCGAG
Organism: Mormyrus lacerda; assembly: GCA_015163995.2. Classification (NCBI taxonomy): domain Eukaryota; kingdom Metazoa; phylum Chordata; class Actinopteri; order Osteoglossiformes; family Mormyridae; genus Mormyrus; species Mormyrus lacerda. Next base: position 17,742,508 of record JAABNX020000044.1, on the reverse strand, counting down.
TACGGAACGCTCTTCGAGGAATTATTGTTTTCGCGTGGCCAGTGTGCTCCGGTCGTATAGTCATTTAATCGCACACAGATATATTTGGGCTTAGTTTGCGGTGGAGTCTTTGAACAAGAACATAAGCAGAAAGGATGAAAATACCTGGATTCGGTGAAAAATCGAAAAGTAAGGAATTCAGTGTTTGAGCACCAATATTTACACATGAGATATGGTCTTAGGTGTGATGCAACAGTGCAGTGTTATAGCCAATACAAACGGGTGGGTGACAGATAACAAACATAGGGATGTGCTCGCTGTTCTGCAAGGGTGGAAGATTGCACATAATTCCCGCTTTCGCAACCAGCTTTTTAAGCTTAGGCATGTGTGCCTGCCTTGCGTTATGTAAGCTTTAAGGAATATCAAAACAGAACGCAGCTGGGGCACAATGTAAACGTCAAATGTGTTTAAGGAGATTAGGATTTAATGGTCTGCGTTTCATACTCCAAAGAAACACATTTTCCACTTAAATTAGCATTAGGCAGAACACAATGTCTGCTGACTGAAGCACAACTTTACTACCCAACTAAAGAGTAACATTAATAATAAAAACTATACTCTGCATCATCCCGTCGAAGATAAGCAGTTGGGAGAGGCATTGATGGGAACCTATTTTGTAACATAATTATCATACAATAAAACAACATTTTTATAATTTAACAGAAGACACAAACAAAAGGATTTCAATACAATAATACACAAAATGCTAATAAAAGCATCATCCATAAGATAATATCTCTGCTATTTAGAATAGGGGGAGGTTCTCAAGCAGTTAATTAGAAATACGATTACAGGGAGGCTTGCAAGTGTGTAGAGCCAACAAAGGTGTGAGTCAATGCTAGTTATATATAGTAACGCATTGGGAGAGGTTAAATATTTTAGAGTAATGAGTAATATGGTAGAAAATGCAGGTTCTTGACTTTGAGTGTCTCTGTTTCTATTTTATTATTCAAAATAGCTTACAGAACAATACTGGAAGATCAACGGGAAGCCTTAGCTTCCAATTGCCTAAGTTTAAGAAAAGATAAAATTCACAGAAGTGGATACTTGGACAGTGATTTGTCACTGCTTGACTCTTTTAAAACTATTTCCATTTTGCTAACCAGGAAGTCTTCTCTTGCCTGGGGTACGTGCACCAACTTAGCCTTTAATAAGTTTTGATTTAAACTCATGCTACATTTTTCCTTTTTATGAAGTAGTTGAGGGTGCACAGTATCTTCCAATCAGAACAGGCACATATACAAAGCAATTTATAAAGGAAATATCAATAACACCTCAGTCTTTATATGACAAGCAAGCTTGAAAAAACCCTGGTCTGTTTGCAAAGGTGCTACCAGTTCCATTCACAGCTTCCCAAACACCATGAAAGAACCCTCACAAACTACATTTTTTTATTATGTGAGGTCCACATTATAGCTACAGCATCCTAAGAAAAATTTACTGGGCACTTCTGGAGAAGCTCTTGCTTCAGCTGTGGAAAATGCGACCTTGCAATCTTGCATAGAAAACCATGGCCAGCCAGGCTGATCTAATCAAATCGCAGTGTTGACCGTATATTATAGGAGAGGTACAATGGACTGTTGGAAATTATGCGTAAATGTTTATGCGACTTGAGGTTCCTTTGTGTAATGCAGAGTATACCTTTCAAATTTGTTTTGGTTAAACATATTAATTCTACACAGTGGAAAGGGAGAAAATGAAGATATTCTCCGCCGTGCATTACATTTGAGTTACGTAACGAGAGTGACGCATCCAAGAACTACAATCAATTTAAAGGCACACGTGGCCTTTATGTAACAGACATACAGGCCCAGTGTGCAATACATTAAATCAGGCTTTGACAGGACCCCGCATTACAACACTTTTATCAGATTGTATTATCCCTCAACTTAACGCAAACTATTACTCTGCCAAAGTCTCTTCTCTTTATCATGCAAACACTCGGATATTAATCCCAGGATGAAGATTACTTTGATTTTTGATCTCTCTGGAGCGTTTTTCCCCATTATTTAGATCAGACTGGCAGGATATTGGCTTCCTCGGAGATGCTCTTACTCAGCCATTTTCTGACTCATCCTCATGCTCGCTTGCAGCCACTAATTCATAAATACACAAAGAAAATGAGTGAAGTGAAAGTAGGCCTGCTGAGAGGAATTCATGCAATCTATCAGCTGCGACGTGCTCATCCACCTTTGGAATCCTTGAATCTGACGTCAGAACCAGCCACCAGTTGTTTTACTGGAGCACAATTGCACCCCCTGTTGGTCACATGAAAATGGAATTTGAACAAATTAAGAGAAAAGTAAATAATAAAGTTATATTTGAAAATATGGCTTGCATTAGCCATCTCAGTGTGCAATGAGTATTTACTGTAACTGTATTTGGATTTTTTTCTTTAACAAATTTCTTTATCTAGATAAGTACGCCTGGTTCTGGCCCTCTCACGTCGCACCCCCTTGGAGAAAAGCCTATAGTCGCCTACGGATCTAAGCTGCTTGGCATCAACACAAATAAGTGAAAGTAGCCCATAGTTAGAAAGACAACACACCGGCATATAAATAAAGAATCTTGTCATGCAACTTTTTGCAACTTGTCATGAATATTACAATAAACACCGTTAATCTGTGTAGGTCTTTTTTATGAGGCCACCTTGATAGATACTTTGTAGACTCAAATGGATTAGAACTTCATGAATCCAGCTGCAAGTAACACCACAAACAGGGAATCACTGGATCCAGTGAGCCTCTCGTGCAAGCCTTGCACGGATGCCCCTGGCTTTACGTGGGTTTGACTTGCAGTATTTTGCCCTTAGGATGGTGCAATAGCGACACACGTTCAATAGCCATCAAACTTTGAATTTTGATCTGTTCCTTGCTTAGTGAAATGCCGTACGATATTTTCTACTAATGCAGAGTAATAGAATGATTTAAAAAAAAATTGGGACATAATTGGATTGATCAGTGTCGGGGGCCATAAATCTTTAGCGGCAGCCCTGGTTCCAGTCTCTGTAGCGATCACAATCACAAACATCTTGTACAGAATCTAACAATGTATCATACAATACTTTTTTTTGCATTTAAGCAAAATTTCCCCCAGCCTATTATATCTACTCAATGCCCCGGTGTGTCATAGCATATCATATTCATACTCAGCTCATAGTATTTTCTACGTAACTCTGTTGTAATTAAAGGAGCATCTTTATACTGAATCATGCAATATGGAACAAACCACATAATAGTCAATAACTTACAGTTCAAACCAATCACCCTTATACAGAAGGGAGGATGAGATCCATCGCATACCTGTAAAATAAAAAAAAAACTAAAATATTTGTGCTTAAGGCAGCCCAGATGAAATATGCCTGGCTGCTTATGTCACCACATTCCACAGGAATTCTTATTTTAAACTTCAATTAGATTTACCAACATTACGGATTTCCAACTGAAAATAGGTAATACACCTTCTCTGCTGTTAGACCATTAGGGGTGAGAATAAGGCAGTGTCTGGTTTCAGCCTTATAACTGACTCACAACCAAACATACTTTGAATCAACTTAATCAACTGCTGCCACAAACCCACCACTTTGACCACAAACCCATGGCATTGAGTGTGTTTTTGCGATTGGACGTGTGTAGACTGAAAAACAAGCCTTTTAGCCCAGATGGACTTGATTACCATCCCAGACATTTGCGGGGATCTCACACGTGAATAAAAAGAGCTCAGTCGATGCAGTCACACAGAAAAGTCTAACTTAATTTGATGTGATTTGATTCCCTTGTTATTTTGGCATAAGAATCACATTTTGACTATCTACTAAAAATGTTTTGGTTCAGAAAATACCCGAAGCAAGAGCATGGTGAGGGAATGCAGTGTCCTTAGTTATCTATCTGCCAAAAAATTTTACTTATTTAGATTTCTGTTAATTTCCAGTAGCTGTCGCGCAAAGAAAGCAGCATTTGCTTAAAAAGAGTCTTGTAAAATAAAAATGAGTTGGAACTTAACTGTCAACTTCACGCTGTTGTACCCATTAAATTGGCCACCTAAGATTAACAGTACAAAGCGTGACCGGAGAGATATCTGGGCGATGGAAGGTTTTTTCCAGAGTTAAAACGGGCGGATGGGTCTGATTTCAGAAGTAAGCAACGTCTGGAGAGGGGGGTTAGTCAGATTAAGCAAACATCGCACACGTAAGCGATATCTTGGTTCTCATCGCAGGCAGCAATTATCGTAACTGCCCTTGCGGTGACGAGCGTGGCTGATGGCCATCTCATCCTAGTTCAAACTCTTTAGTGCTGCTCTCTGGAGTGAAACTGAGGAGGTGATGGGATGTGCTGCTCAGCGACAAGCCAAGAAGAAACAGATACCCACCACTGGCACCAAAGCTTGGCTGCTATCATTAGACTGACAGAGAATGAGGAATAAGCTTGAGCATCAGGTCAATGACACACAGGAGCTCTATGCTCTCCGCCAGGGAGCCTACAGAGCATGACATAATTGTTTCTACAAAACGCTACGATCTCTAAAAGCCCGTCCGTCTTTAGGTCTCCCACCTGGTTTGGGGACACTCTTTCTAACTGTGAGCTAGGGCTCTGTAACATCAACAAAAATCTGGTATAGAAATGATAGTGCCAGAGGTTAGTCATGCGTTCTTAGGTTCACAGTAGGAGTGTCTTAGTGGATTAGGCCTCTGTTTCAGTAATGCTGGGCTAAAAGGCTTATGTCATCTCTACTAAACCGTGTGGTCTTTGTTTCTCTTGCCTGTAGGATTACTCAGGACTAACCAGAGCTTGATAAGATTTTAACAACTCTGAGTTATTAGTTAAGTTCTCCCCAAACGAGCTTGATGGGCCAAATGGCCTCTTCTCGTTTGTAAATTTCTTATGTTCTTATGACTCCCCAAAAACTGCAGACAGAGGGAAAAAAAGATCACTTCTGCCTTTGTAACAGAAACCTCTCCGAGCATGATGGGATACATGAAAAGAAGCACACAAATGTGCACAAATGACAAAAAAAAGCATCATCTCATTATTCCACTTCCTGTTAGCCCTTTATAATTTCCTACTGACAAGAAGCCACAGATATCCCCAGATATAGTCAAACCTTTAGGAAGCTTCTGGTAGCTCAGAAGCTTTGGTGTTGTGGGTTAAACAAAATATGACCATTCTTACGATTTTGATGTAGTTTGAATCCAAAGTAAAAGTAAAATGAGGTAACTCCACCAGTGCAATAATGCATGTACTTTGTTTAGGTTATTCCAAAATGCCGCCTAGCCTACCTGAGGTGTCTGCTAGCATTACATCACATACTTTGCATTATGTTTACTTTTTCTTAACGCATTCTTTAATCGTCATAAGCTACTTCCAAGCAGTAGCATGCCAACGACATCATGGCCCTTTGCCGAAGCATTCAAGACCGGAAATGGCTTAATAACACAAACAGCCATTGAGTGCCAGGGGAAGACTGATGCACAGCCTATCCTAGGCTACAGCCTAGAGAACTGGCAAAGATCAGGAGTCCCACCTTGGAAAAAAAATGTAAGTTAAACATATTAAATCTTGGTGATCAATCCTCTCTCATTTCTCTTTCTGCTCACAAAATAAACCATTTGGAGAGATGGGGCCCGTAGTCACGTCAGCCTCGGGACCCCAGAGAAGTTAATCCACCCCTGTTGAGCGCTAAGGCCAAGACTGAAAGAAAGTGTCAGATCAGGCTGGAAACTGTATAGCAGTCAGACAGGAAACTCACCCATAAATCAGATGAGATTTCAGGAGCTGATACCCACAGCAAGGCCCATTAGCCCTGAGAAATACCAGCAATCTACCATCCAGTAACAACAAAATGCAGGATAAAGTTAGCTCAGGCTGCAACTGGGAATGACACTGATATATTTCTAAGAGCATCCGGTTTAAAAATAAAAATTTTACAACCAGTCTCACCAACAAAATAAGCAATACGGAGAAATTAATATACCTTAGAAATTCTTAAAAGATTAAAAAAATACATCTAATGTGTAAACAATGGGCTGGACCCTGGGTGTTCTGGCACCTTAGGTGAGATTCTAATGAGTGCCCATCCACCCACCCCCACCCTGCAGACCAAGAGAAAAATTATATTAAAACCATTTCAGTAACACATGGTTCTGGCTGCTAACTATGCTAACTATCTAGCTTTCTTCTGTTTCACATGAAAAGTACCAAAACATTAAAACTAGTGTAAATAATTGAAACAAAGATATTTCTTCAGATTTTTTACCCTAGGTAACTGCTTATGTTGTATATAGGGTCAGCTGAGCCTGGTTACATATAAGGGGTGTTGTGACATTTAAGGTATGGTGTGACATTTCAGGTATGATGTGACATTTAAGGTATGGTGTGACATTTATGGTATCACGTGACATTTATGGTATCACGTGACATTTCAGGTATGGTGTGACATTTATGGCATGATGTGACATTTAAGGTATGTGTGACATTTCAGGTATGGTGTGGCATTTATGGTATGATGTGACATTTAAGGTATGATGTGACATTTTAGGCATGATGTGATATTTATGGTATGATGTGATATTTCAGGTATGGTGTGGCATTTAAGGTGTAGTGTAACATTTCAGGTATAGTGTGACATTTCAGGCATGATGTGACATTTAATGTATGGTGTGACATTTATGGTATGATGTGACATTTCAGGTATGATGAAACATTTCAGCCATTCTGTACAAGCACAGTGGAGTGACCACCTGAGAACTTTGTAGCATGAAATACGAAAGAAGGACTGGAGAAAGCAATATCATGCCAGTGCACCCAAGAAAACTGCTTTTAGATACATCCCAGCTCAAAGTTCATGTGAGCACATGCAAGCATGAACTGGGGCTCTGAAAACCAGACAATTCTTTGAAAGTTTCTTTCTTGGTTCCAAGAGTAATTTGCCTGGCTGTTAGCCTGTTTGAATCTTTTTGTCTTTGTGGTGTTCTTTGGGAATTAAAGTTGGGAAGTATGAAATGACATAGCTGACCAGTGACATAGATCAAAAGCACAGCCCTGCACCAATGGCAAGAAAGTGCAGAATTCTACCCCTGGATGAAGGGAGTAAAAAAGACCCGTCATTATTTATTTATTATTCTTAGCATTTACTGTCCAAAATCCCCCAAGTGTGTCTGTGCTGTGCCGATTTACAAAGCAAAACAAGATGATACAAACAGTCATAACACCATCTGCTTTTGAAAAGCTTTTTCTTTTGTTTTTAGTCCTGCATTTGTTTTGCCAATATTTGTATATTTGTATTATGCTCAATGTACTGAAAAACATGCACTGCAAATTGTTCGTGTGACTAAGCAAATTAAAGTCAACTTACGCTTGCACAAACCATATATGCTGCTCTAATCAGATGCATATACATTTAGACAAAATAATTTCTTCTTCCAGGAAGAGCATAAATTGTGCAACAGCTGAGTGATTACATTGTCTTGAAGAAGATAACGCGAGATTTTTTAAAGATATCCCTTCCAGCTTGAATTTAGTAATCCAGTGACTTGCAGGGTTGATTGCAGAGATCCAGCTGATACAAAAATCAATATGCCCCAAATACAAGTGATGAACACAACAGGGATTTTTCACTGGACAGACCTGATTTATTTTGTTATTGCCTTGACTTCCAGGCAGCTTGCTTAAACAAGCAACACTGCGTAAAAATAAATACTAACGCGATGGCATGTTTTACATCTGAAAAGTAACGGACATGACATACTAAACCTAGAAGAGCATATTTCAGTGAACAAATGTACTAGTTCTTTAAGTACCAGCCAAAAGTTTGGACACACCTACCCATAAAAATGTTTACTTGTACTCTCCATTTTAGAATAATTATACAGAAATAAAACTATAAAATAACATATATGGAATTATGCACTGACCAAAAAAGCATTAAACAAAAAAATTATTTGTTGCTGTCTCCAAACTTTTGTCTGGTACTATATAATAACGATTATAGTAAGAAATAGTTAGAAGTAGATGACACTGCATTTACAGATCCACAATGATTGATATTTTTCATTGTGTCGCAGCAGATGTTGTCATGTTTCATAGTTCCTTTGCATGTACATGTAGCATTTGATTTAATCTAGAATGACAAACCCAAGCAGGTGGGGGATGCATGTACCCAGATCGAAAGATCACCATGAGGTTTAACATTTAAACAACGCTCCTCAAGCACTGGAACTTTGCTACAGTGGAAGGGTACAGGAAATACTGTAAAACTCAGATCTCTGAAAGCTGATCCCAGAGATGTTCTGAGACAGGTGGTGTGGGCAGGGAACCTGTGGATTTGGAGATTAAGACCACATGCTGTGTTTGTGATGGACAGGGAACAATATTTCAAGACAGCAAGGTCATTATTTACAAAATGTGAAATGTTCAGGCTTCATACAGAACTTCATTGAAGAAGACAGACACTGCCATAGGGACCTGTCTGGCCTTGTGTCTGTATCATTTCAGAGCCACACAGCTTTTTAAAGCCACCTACCGACAACTGGGTGGTTAAAGTTCTGTGTTTTTGGTGGTATTTTAGTATTTATTTGTTTTGTTTTTTTTCTGATTCTAAGTTTTTCTGTGCTCATTGTTTTGCTTGCCTGTATGCTCATTTTAATTCTCTTTTTTCAAATATCTGTAAAGCACTAACTATGTAAACCCTGTGGTTAAAGCAATGCTATAAAAATAAAGATTGATTGATTGATTGAACTTGATCATTGGTGAGATTTGCAACACGTACCAACACATAACTTTTTAATGTGGTCCTGGGGTGACCCACACTCTGATGCGTTACAGCAGAAAGAACATCCATGATTTTCAGTCTGGAAGCTTTTCTGAAGTTCCAGCAGAGCCCTCTGGAGCTCCCTGTGAAATGACTCTAGAATTCTATAAGAGGCTTCAAAGCTAATCTGTACTTCTCAGAATCAGGCAGGTCTGGGTTCAGTTCTGCAACACAGAGAAACACACAAGAGGAGACTGGAAATTGGCAGGGTTTCCCTAGTAGTCTGTTGTCGACTTGCCGCATGGAAACCTTTCAAACACCCACACGGGTATCAGTCTGGAACGAGCACTTCGTCTGACTCAATTTCTGCTTTTTGCTGTCACTGCTGACCAGTTTATTTTTATTACGTCCTAATTTTCCAGCAAACGAAGGGCTTCAGTCATCTATCTTTATTTCATTATAGAAAGTGAAAGGAACAAATTTGGACATTCCGATGATGTATCAAATGAAACTAGTGAACTGAGCGACTCGTGTCTCAGCTCGCTTGACCTACTTCAACGCTGCCTGAGAAAAACGTTTTGTGATTTTTTTTTTCAAATACTGCCTGACAGAAAAAATACATTAAATGCAGAAGGTAACCTCACCCACAGGATTCCTTTAGTACGGAGACTAAAGAGAAGAGATACCTTAACACTGCATCGTTAACTGCAGATCAAGAGACTTACGGAATATTTTAACAATTCCTGGAATCTTTGCTCAGTTTTGGGTGTTTCGTGATTTCATGGGCGGGAACAGGTCAATACCACAGTCCAGGGTGTTTTATCTCCAGGTTCAGGTTCTTTTTGACTGTGCGGAGGCCCTCTCATGTCAGAACATCATGAACGGCTTGCCCCGGTCCTCCACTCTGGTGGCAGGTTTCACATTGACCTGAAAAGAGGCCCACAAGGCAGGGTAGTGAAGCGACTGGCCCAGGGCTGGTTCCTTCTCCCGTGCCTGAGCTCCATACAGGGCCAGGCTAGCAGGACCGGGCCAGGCCGGGCGTGCTCTGAGAGAACCCACAGGTAAACCACCCGCTGGGAAGAGCAGGTCATGATTGTGATGCTGATGTTGTCCAGACACCTGGGCCCATTTTCCTTTGAAGTTCTACATCCTAATGGGTTTTTTCCAGTTTGAAGTCTTATCTCACTTATCTTACTGACATAATTTATTTAGCAGTCATTATAATGACAGTAGACATTATTGAAAAATTACTGCACTCATACAAACTTCAAAAATGTTTTCTGAAAAGTTACTTGCAATGAAACCAAATTTCTATTGGTCTAATTTACCTTGGCACAATCGTTATTACCATTCAGGATCATTTTATTGGCACATGGGGGACACAGGTACACTGGAAAGCTTCTTCTCACATACCTCATCTTCTTCTTTGAGACATGCACAGTTGGGAATCTGAGCACAAGGTCAGTCATTTACCCAGCATACCAGGAGAATTCTTTGGGGGGAGGGGGTGTTGGGGTGGAACAAGGCTTTTGCTCATGGGCTATTATAGTAAATGTGGGATTCAAATCGGCAACCTTCCGGTCGTAGCCACAGGGACCTACCCTGCTGAGCCACACACCCGTCATCACTGGGGCAGTTGGGGACCCAACCTCTGCGTGGTAACACATGCATCCAGAAGGAATGACTGGCAAAGACTACTCAGCAACCCTGCTCTCTGATCTCTAACTTTCTCGTCACTTTAGACAAAGGCGTCTTCTGAGTAAATACACGTAAATGCAAATATTAGATTGTAGGCTCTAAAATACTCAACAATGCAGCAAAAATCCCTACGTGATCTTTAAAAATCCCTTTCTCCGGTACTGAAGAACTCACTTGCACCGTAGTACCTATCCATTTTAAGCTAGGCTGACGCAAGATGCAAAAACCTCTATAAACATTCATAATTCATCAGTTTTAATGAAAGCACGCCAAAACCAATGGACATTAAAATAACATATTACAGATGTTGTTGTACAATGTTGGAAATTCCACAAAAAATATATTTTATAGAAGCCCTTAAAGCAGGTTATCCTTCACGTTTTCCAGACTGTTCACATTGCTGATTGTCTGTTTGAATTAGCTCTTTGAGTTGTTTTGATTTTCTAGATCCCATACGATGTTCAGTTACAAGAGAACCACTGGTGTGAATCCTAATGCTCACTTTCCACTGTTTTCCTTCTTGCCCTTGCATCACACTCCATTCCACAACAGGACAGCCGTCCAATCCATTATTTTGTGACATTCCAACATCTGGGTTTAAGCACCGTGGCTGTCTGCTAGATAATGATATGACCGGTCCAAGACAAGTCTCGGTGGGGTTAACGTGCCACTCTCGTTTGGTCTCGTGTTCTTCCGAGCGGCGTCCATTGCCGAGTTAGCGAACCGCAAAGCAGAAACTGGTAAACATGGTGCTGTGGTCAGAGAAAAAGGAAAAAAAAAAATTACTGGTAGCTTAGGTTTGCCACTTTCAATCTGTTTTCCATTTGGCCTGGAAAGCTTCCAGAGGATGAGGGTGAAAAGATGCTTTGCATCCTTGGCTCTCTGCTAAAAACCTGATGAGCCTTCTGGTTCCAGAGGTGACCACCTAACTGCATACGTCTCATAAATTCAGGCAGTGGCAGTGATTCCTACTGGATTTTAATCATTGTCTATGAATTCTGTTTCATTTTAATTATCACACGACTGCACAAGAGCAGTGCCCCACCAGAAGAACCCTTCAGCCTGGGTGCAGATTCTACAGCTGAGCCGGTCAACTGCTAACATTTCCTTGTATCACGTTAACATCAACCTCTGCCACTCTATTGCACATGCTGTAGAAAGATGAAAGATGAATGTGGCCACCGCTCATATATTTAAAAAGGTAATGTAGAAAATCTACCTGCTAAGAAGAATGTTTACCAACAAAGAAAAAACCTATCACAGATCAAATATCTTCACATCAAGGTTTAGGGACGCGGAGGAGATTAGGGGGCTGTGCGGGGTTCAGTGGTCTAAGCTTCTGTGCCTGTGATCAGAAGGTTGCTGGTTCAAGCCCGGCCACAGCATGCCTGTGGGTCTTTGAGCAGGGCCCTTAACCCCCCAGCTCCCTGGGTAACTGCTGCAGGTGTCTGCACTTTACTGCTGAGTTTGTGCTTAGCTATGGAGAGTAAGATGTGGCAGGCAAAAAGAGAATTTCCCCATGGACATCAATAAAGTATAATCATTTTCTGGGCATATAGGCTGGGGTATACCCAGTGCAGGATGCCAGTGCATAATAGGGCACACACACACACAGAGCAGGCAATTCAGAAACACCAGTTAGCGTAACTGCATGTATTTGAACTGCAGGAGTACTCATCATGGACATCCAAAGTCCACACACACAGAGCAGATGAGAGGCAACAGGGGATACCTACTGAGCCACCATGGTGTCCAAAGGTCCAACAGAATATTCCACAAAAACCCTTTCTCACTACACTGTGCCGTAATACACAGTGGTAACCTAATTGTGTTACCAACTACTCTGGGGGTATTTTCTATAGGGCTTAGTGATGTAGGAATATATTTCTGTTCTGCAGTCTCATGCATTTACACATATTCATTGTGGTAACACAATTGAAGTTCTTACAGAATAGAATAGAATAGAATAGAATAGAATAGAATAGAATAG
>JAABNX020000044.1:17682415-17698498 GCA_015163995.2 Mormyrus lacerda | reverse complement strand
GCCAGCCCATCGCAGGGCACACTCACACACTGTTACCATTCACTCACACATGCACACCTACGGGCAATTTATTAACTTCTAGCCTCAGCATGTCTTTTGACTGTGGGGGGGGGGGGGAAACCGGAGTACCCGGAGGAAACCCCACAACAACACAGGGAGAACATGCAAACTCCACAGACATGTAACTCGAACCCGGGTCCCATCGGTGTGAGGCAACAGTGCTAACCACTGCACCACCATGTCGCCCCCACTTTAAAAAAAAAACAACTTTGTAAAATACAAACTTTTCTTTGTGAAATAAAAACTACATACAGTCAAACCTCGGATTGTGAGTAACTTGGTTTGCAAAGTGAGCAAAATTTTCAAATAAATTTTAACTTGATAAACGAGCGAGGTCTTGCAGTACGAGTATTATGTATACGCTTTGTCTCCCGAGCGTCACGTGATCACAACTGAGCCGATGGTTCCTCTCTCTCTCTCTCTCTCTCTCTCTCTCTCTCCCTCCCTCCCTGCGGGATTGTGGGTAATCATCTCCCATGCTCAGCCTCAGTCAGCGTGCCTCACTCGTATAGTCAATATTTAGTAGCAGTGCAAGTGATTAATCTGTATGACGACATTGCAATGTCACATTTCCACGGGATCGAAAAGGAGGCGAAAGCAGCTGTCATTAGATAGGTTCCTTGTTAAAGTCACACAAAAAGAATAAGATTCCAGTGAGCCAACAGATAGCAGTGATTCCGTATGTTATAGTAAAAGACGTCCTACAAAATAACCCTCCTCTCCTCCTCTCTCTCGTCTCCCTCACATCATCCATGATTCTTTTCAAAGGTAAAGTGCAGGTTAATTTGTTTGATGTATTTTTACTTTATATTTCGTATTAATCGTTTTTATATGAATATTTTTGGGTTGTGGAAGTAGTTGGGTAGTTTCCATTATTTCTCATGGGAAAATTCGCTGTGATGTACGAGTCCTTTGGATTATAAGCACGTTTCCAGAATGAATTATGCTCGCAATCCGAGGTTTTACTGCACCTACTTTTGGTCCACCTTGTATAATCAAAAGTCTGACACCAAAATTCCTATCCAGTTTCATTTTTCTCAGCATGCTTGGCTTCCTGTCCATTCAATATTATCCTCGTACATAAGGTCATCAATCTTAAATCAAAAGTAATAAATTGATATTCAGTGATATTCGGAAAAGAGCCCATATACATAGAGTACAAGAAATCATACATTCAGCTTGGGAAAAATCGGCTTCGTTACAACAGTCAGACCTGAAATGCAACTTATTTACTAGTGTAATTCTGAAGAAACCTAAATACAAAGAACCAATGTGCACTGGACTTTCTAAACAATTCTGAGAAACTATAAAGTGTTACAAACCACAAACCCACTTCCTATCACACAGGGAGCAAATTACGATGAACCTTTTTGTTGTCTCATATGTTTCTCTCTACTTTCAGCCGTTATAATGCAAAGAGTCGCCTTTCTTCGCTTAACCGGTGAGTAAATCCTTAAATGCCTTAATTTTTAGTGGGGTGCCAGCTCTATGCTTCAGTCCTGACGCATATTCTGTAGTGCTGTCTTCACAGAAGGTTACTGTTTCGAATCCTGTGGACATGTTCCACTTTTCACCACTCTGCAGAAGTTCATATTTATGTGAGTTCAACAACCCTGACAAAAAAAGGTAGTGAAGCGGTATTTCTTAATTTGCTGGGTTAGCTTAAGCTAGAAGTCATAATTGTCCAATAAGAGTTTAGGTAAGGGCCATTCCTATTAGAGAATCATGACTTCTAGCGTAAGTTAAACCAGGTAACTGAAAAATTGCTTTGTGGAACGTCCCCTAGGCATACAGAGACAAGCCAACAAGTAAGTGTTATTGTCAAGAACGCTGATACAAATACTCTTTATTGCTTTCCCTGGTGAAGGTCGTAATGGCAGTATCCCAAACAGCTCAAACCACACTTCCTGAATGGAGGCCACAAGCTGTAGCTCATTCTGGGACATCACTAGATGTTTCCAAGCCTGCTCAGAGATATCGTCCCTTCAGCATGTCCGAGGTCTGCCCTGGGGCCTTCACCCAGTGGGACATACCCAGAACAGAACAGCAACTATGTGACATTCCCATAAAGTGCTCAGAACATCTTGTCTGGCTCCTCTTGATTCAACGAAGCAGCAACTTTCAACGATCTCCAGCTCCTCACCTTGTTGTGGAGAGTGGACCTGGCAACCTGCGAAGACTCCTTATTTTTGGCTCCTTGTCCTGAGAACCTTGATTTTTTTTGGTCGTTCACCATGGCTGAATACCATATTTGGGGATAGGTTTACAGATTGACTAGAAAACCAGAAACGTTGTTCAACCATCTTCTGTTTCAGTGATCTCAAAACTGCATCCACTGACCTAATATGCCTGCCAAACTCGCGTTGTCTCTAAATGACCAAGATCCTGAAGTACTGAAACTCCTTCACTAAGGGTAGATTCCTTCCTACCTGAAAGGAGCAATCCACTCTTTTCTGAGCTGGAGAGAGCACCGTGGCTTATCATTTGGAGTCTTGTCCCTTCGTTACACACTTGGTATCAAACCACTCGTGTGCTGGAGATCTTGGCTGGATGAAGCCAGAAGCGTATTATCTTCGTATTATTTCCAAATAGCAGGAATGTCGCCTCAATCCCTCCATACAAACCCCCTTCCAGTCACAGTTGGACCTTGATAACTTATCCATCAAAATGGAGAGTCTTGCAGGAGGCCAGTGACTCTAAAATATTTGGATTTTGTGTCAAATATGTGGACAGATCTCTTGCCACATTCATGCGGACACTAAACAGCACACAGTAACAGCCCCAATTGCTCCTATTTCTGTAGCACTTCCTACAATTTGTGCCATTATATGCATTTGCCAAGTTCCCATGATTCCTGACACAGCTGTATGAGGGAGAAGAGTTGGTCCGTTGTTCCACAGCCAGGCTGGAGTCAACATTGTTCCTCCTGAATCCTAAGTCAGGGACTCTGATCCTCCAGATGTTTCCTGGTGAGTTTACATATCCTATTGGTTGAGCAGTTCCTCATTGTGTTCTTTCCATTACTGAACAACAGTGGAGCAGGAGATATTTTCGAAATAGGGGGGATCACACAGTGAGCAAAAGGTCTCAACCCTTAAGCTTGTCCAGTCATTTGGCATGATTTAATATACTAAGCATTTCGATTGACACTGGCCGACATGCATACAATATTGCAGAGTTCCCAATAACCCAGACATGGTCTATTGGACAATAGTATAAGCAACAGATTTGTCTAAAATGTATTGCAAATTTACTGAGGCCCACTATACTATAATGTTGCATATTATGTGAGGACACATTCATAGATGTATAGCTTCATTCTAAAAGACATAATTTTACATTGTCAAACTTGGATTAAGTCATTTATTGTGTTGCAGTAACATAAATGAGTCTATCAGAGATACAGAGAGAAGTTGACAAATGCATCCAGTATAGGCTTGGTAGGGTATATGCCTGTATAGAACTGACATCTACTCGACGCTGTGATAGATCTTTGTTTCTTCCAGGTGTTCTGTACTGCATACTGCTTTGGTCCGTGTGACCAAGACTGGATCTGTCACAGTTTAAGGCACCTCAGTTCTCAACTTGTTCAGGACCCAAAACCCACAATGGCAGAATGCAAACAGAATGCAGGAAGTCACCAAAGCATCAAGTATAGAGGTTTTTGAATAAAATGATTTAGAAAGTAGCATCAATGTTTGAGTTATCCTTTGTTAAATCAGTAGGTCATCGTGTAAGTGAAAAATGTTAGTCTTGTATAAACTAATAGAGATGTGTGGATTTTATCTATCTACAAACAAGATAAAGGGAGACAGTGGGTGCACATCAGGGTCCCTATATAACTGGGGTGGGGGGGGACGTGTCCTTCCTGTCTGCGCCCCTGTGGAACAATATCCCCAGAGTTGGTCAGCCCTTCCCCATCTTTGGGGACACCTCTTGGCCTCCGGGAAAACCCCCACCACACAGATCATAATATTGGTTTTGTGAGTATCCAAACTCGGAGAGACTGCACCCTCGATCGATAGGGTTGATTTAGTGCCCACATTATATACAAAGGTATATAGAAAACTTTATTAATCCCTCAGGAAGGTTCCTCCGGGAAATTCAGTTTCTAGTAGCAAAATAGCACCAACATACAACAACATACAGATACACATACATTACAGGTACAGATGAAGTATAGGGAGAAGTGATAAGTAGTGATGGGTACTAATAAATAATTATTGCACGGGTTAATCGGTCTATTGCACAGTCAGTTAAATGTCCTTCTGTCCCCCCTCCTGCTCCCCCTCCTACCCCCCAGTGAGGAGTTGAACAGTTTGATTGCATGTGGGACAAAGGAATTCCTAAGTCTGTCAGTTCTGGATTTGCGCAGTAGCATCCTGTCACTGAGCACACTCCTCTGCTTGTTAATGACAGTGTGCAGAGGCTGCCTGACATTATCCATAATGGCCAGCAGTTTGTTCAGAGTCCTTTCCTCTGCCACTGTGGCCAGAGTGTCCATCTTCATGCTGACAACAGAGCCAGCCCTCCTGATCGGTTTTTCCAGCCTGGATGAGTCCTTCTTTGCTGTGCCGCTCCCCCAACACACCACACTGAACAAAAGGACACTGGCCACCACAGGCTGGTAAAACATCCACAGGAGCTTCCTGCAGATGTTGAAGGACCGCAGCCTCCTCAGGAAGTACAGTCTGCTTTGGCCCTTTTTGTGCAGGTGCTGTGTGTTGCATGTCCAGTCCAGTTTATTGTCCACCCACAGCCCGAGGTACTTGTAGTTGTGCACCACGTCCACCTCCTCTCTCCTGATCTGAGCTGGTCGTGGACTTGGTCTGGACCTCCCAAAATCTACAACCAGTTCCTTGGTTTTTGAGGTGTTCAGCTGCAGGTGGTTTGTGTGGCACCAGATAACAAAGTTCCTCACCAGACTCCTGTACTCCTCTTCCTGGGTGTCCCTAATACACACCATGATGGCCATTCCGTCCGCAAACTTCTGAATGTGACAGAGTTGCAGCAGAAGTCTGAGGTGTACAGGTTGAGGAGAGGAGACAGCACAGTTCCCTGTTGTGCTCCTGTGCTGCTGACCACAGTGTCATATGAGATGTTCTTCAGCCTGACATACTGCGGTCTGCTGGTGAGGTAGTCAGTGATCCAGGCGACCAGGCGGGGATCCACCCGCATCTTGGACAGTTTCTCTTGTAGCAGATAGGACCAGATTGTGTTGAAGGCACTTGAGAAATCCAGAAACAGGATTCTGACCGTGCCTTTCCCCTTGTCCAGGTGTGAGTGGGCTCGGTGTAGGAGGTACAGGATAGCATCCTCCACACCGACATCTGCCTGGTATGCAAACTGTAAGGGGTCCTGGGCATGCTGAACCTGGGGCCTTACTAGGTTGAGGAAGAGCTGCTCCAGAGTCTTCATCGGGTGTGAAGTGAGTGCCACCTGTCGGAAGTCATCCAGCTTGCTAGGCCGATTCTCTTTTTGGGACCAGAACGATGTAGGATGTCTTCCAAATGGCGGGCACTCTCCCCAGTCCATGACTGAGGTTGAAGGGGGTGCCACGTGGGGTGAGGGAGGAGCGTGGTGGTTTGAGGAAGGAAGGAGAGGAGGATAGGAGGGCTGTAGTGAGAGTGAGGTGGCTGTTGACTGATCAGACCGGTTAAAAAAGTGGAGGAGTTTGTTCGCCTTCTCCACAGTCCCCCCTGCTGGGCTGTTCTTGGTACTGTGACCTGTGATGGTTTTCACGCCTTCCCAGACCTCCCTCATATTGTTCTCTCTCAGCTTCTGCTCCACTGTCCTCCTATAGGTGTCCTTTACCTCCCTCAGGCAGCGTTTCACCTCCCGCTGTGCTGCTTTCATCTCCTCCTAAAGGCTTTCTTTTCTATGTTGAGGACAGCTTTGGCTTTTTGTATTACCCACGGTTTGTTATTTATTAGGGTAACACCGCACCGTCGTAACTGGGACGACCACGTCTACACAGAAGTTTAGATATTCTGTTAAACTGTGTGTCACCCCCTCTATGTCCTCACCATGTGGATTCAGAAGCACATCCCAATCCGTAGCATCAAAAGAGTCTCTCGGGATGTCCTCCGTTTTAGGGGTCCATCTCCTGATGGAGCGTGTGGTGACAGGCTGCCTTTGGACTAGGGGGATGTATTGTGGTTGTTGGTAGACCAAGTTGTGATCTGACTTCCCTAGTGGGGGGAGGGGGGTGGCACTGTATGCTTTCCTCACATTAGCATACAGTAGGTCAATTGTCCTGTTGCACCCAGTCCTATAGGGGTTGGACAATGAAAATGAAACACTGGCCAAAATAGTGTTTGAGGTTTCACGCCTATATATGTGCGGCCCGGTGACCAGTCTTCACTGGTTGCACATTCCATCAGTAAGAGCAGAGCGTGAAGGTAGAATTAGCAGAGCTATAACATAGCTGTACAAAAATACTGCAAAATCCAGAGTTTATAACAGGACAATTTGTTGGCGCACATCTGATTGGCGCATCAGTGAACAGGACAGCAAGTCTTTGTGGTGTATCGAAAGCCGCGGTATCCAGGGTAATGTCTGCATACCACCATGAAGGATGGACCACATTCCAACGGGAGTACCCGTTGACGCTAGAGGAAGCTGTCTGAAAGGGATGTCCGGGCACTAACCCGGATTATATTCAAAAGGCATAAAACCACAGCTGCTCAACTCTAAAAGAATTAAATGTTCACCCAGCTCTCCTGTTTGTCAGGAGCTCCACAGGGTCAATATTCATGCTTCGGCTGCTATAGCCAGAACTTTGGTCAAATGCCAAACTCCAGCCACCGGAGAAAAACCTCACACTGGTCCATTTATGCTGAGATATCACCCACCACACGGCTACACTCATCTCTCTGGTGGTTTGCTGTGTGTTGGGTGCAGCGACACACTATAATCAGTGCATGCTCCTTACCTGGCGGCGTTTTGGAGGAGCGAGTCTGGAAACGTTTCCTCCTACCAGCATCACCTGACTACAGTTCAAATCCCTCTGGCTATTGTGCAGGACTTGTATCTGTCATTCCTAAGATGGAACGATGTTGCATTTGAGGCCCTACACTAGGGTTATGACAAAAAAAAAGTTCAGTCGCCTGGGGTAGAAATAGGTGAGGAATGTGGTCAACTTCACTACCTTATTAATATTTTCTGCTTTTCTGAAAGAAAAGTTCCCCACCAAAATTTTTTAGTTTTCCCATATATGCGGTTGTAACGTCCAGCAGGTGTCGGGCCTGCTGCTGGTCAGTCATAACCTATCATCCCGTGTTGAGCCGTGCCGTGCCGCCCACGACTGTCTATTCCATCTTTGCTAATATTAGTTGATTCTATAATTCACGCTGATCGTCGGACGTGTAGGCGTCGATAGTGTGACAGCGGTCAAACAAGTTGAATTTCTTGTTACATTCAACTGCCTTTGTGGTTGTATTGTACAATTTGCATTTCGTTTTATTTTGTTTTGCCTATACAGCGATGTCATCTTGTAAAAAGTCTATGGAACCTGTTGACAAACATTCGGTTGTTTGGTTAAAAAATTTACCCCGGACAGCAAAGAAGTTGAAGCGACGGCAGGGCATTGTTTTAGTGCAGAGAAGTCTGCAAGAGTTTGTGAGGCTTCCGTTGAAGAAGGACGTTCTTGGCCGCTTTCTCTTTTTGTATCAAGATGCTAAAGAAAGAAAATCAAGAATAAGTCAAGTTTGTAATGAAGTATTTCAGCTGTGGTCCAAATTTAATTTTCGAGCACTCAGTCGTCAGGTTGTGATAGCCAAGGTCATGAAAGTTGTCAATCAACATAAGTTCATGAGGAGGAGGAATATAATGTTTGAAAAGGAGATAACAGCAGCGTTCAATATTACCAAAATTGATGGACTGTGGTTGTGTGAGGAAGACAAGCAACTGTATTTCAAGCAACTGGAATCAGGAGGAAAAGTTGGCTACAGAACTGACAAAGCTGCTACAGTTTCTTCTGTTCATCCTTCCAAAAGAATTTACTTGAAACAAGCTGTTAAATCTGATTCAAGCAAGCGTTGTGCAGTACAAGAGAGTCATGGAAGTGAAAGTTCAAGTGACAAAGAAAGTGGAAGTGATCATAATTTTACGGCTTCACCTGAAAGTCCCGAAGAGCATACAATACGCTCTTCCACGAAAGCTGCAAGCAAACTTGTGATTATCTATAATTACCTGCCATGTGCCTGTTGTTTCCAGGATAGGCTATGAACCCCTGGGACCTGCACAGGACTAGCAGGTATAGAAGACAGATGAATGGACAGTGCTTAATAGTCCATGTGACCTGTCACTTTTATCACAGCCAGTGGCTGTTTCTGATTCATTTCATCTGTTGTTCAAATCACTTTATACAATGCAGAACCCAACTTTTTGCCCTTATATTTATTGGGTCAGTTTATTTTTCTGGTATCGCGTCTCCTGAATTGTGAGTTTGAGTCCCGCCCCCCAGCTCTGTGCGTGTAGTTTGTGCATTTTCCCTGTCTAATGCAAGACACATGGTTATCATCAACATGGTCTATCTTGTTTGCTGTCGAGAGCGTGGTTGAGTCTCACCGTGCCCCTTGCAACAGAATGGCATCCTGCTCAAGGTAAGCGGAATGAGTTACTGATATAGTGAGAAAGTTTTGGCTTATTTTCAAATACTTTTAACCATGGATTTTTCATATTCTTTTCATGTTTGTGTGTGTGCGCATGTCCTCCCATTGTTCTGGATTCCTCCCGGTAATGCAGGTTTACTCCAACAACCCAAAAGCATAGAGCCATGGTCCTAAAAGTTGCGCATACTGTATATTACTGTGTGTGAGTGAACCCTGTGATGGACAAGGTTCCATCTGGGATGCTTACCAGCCTTTGGCCCTGTGCATTCTGGGATCTACTCCAGGTTCATGGTAGCCCTGACTGCAAGTGGGTGAATAATGGGTGGAATGAGTAGGTAGATATACATCACTAATTCCTTAGAGCAGTGTTTCCTAATCTGGTCCTCGGGGAGCCACAGACATAAAAATGTGGACTGTCAGATAGGGAGCTCGGAGGGTGCAAAAACGTGGACTGGCTGTGGGTCCCCGAGGAGCGGATTGGGAAACGCTGCACCTTAATTTCCTCTAGGGCAAACGGTAACATCAAGCCAGTACTGCAAATGCATGGATAGATATTTATTTAACTATACATTGTGCAAATCATTCACATTTAACAATATAAAATGTATAAAATTGATTCAGCTGCTACAAAATTATTATTATTTTTATACTCTTAATGAGGCATACCATTTGTTTTTTATGTGAAAGAAAAAAAAGAAATAATGTAGAATGATGGTTTTGTAGAATATCTACAAAAAACATACAACATATTTTTTTAAAAAAAGACCAAGTTATCTGGATGCTAGATAACTGAATTCCCAAAAGGAATCTGAATGTAGCTTATTTCAGACCCCAAAGAATTTAAATGCTGATGAACATCAAGTTGGTTCTCTCGTTCACGTCATTGTTCATGTCCATCAACGCAGCAGTGGGCCATCCAGGGCTGTCCACCTCACCAGTGCCCAAGTCACTGACAGAGTGATTGAAGCTCATGTAGTACATTGGCCATCTGCCTGATTCCAGACATTTCAGGTCAGGCCGGCCTCTGATCTCCTGCAGGAAAAACAGGGCATCGTGGCTGCGGTCTTCGAAGGTGGGTGGGACCGGGTAGTCCTTATGTGCGTAAGGAAGAAGGAAGAAACACGATTTGTTATGTAGCAGCTAACAAAGACAGTTGAGTATAAAGAGTCTCAGGGTTTGAGCTGTGGGATAGCAGCATTTGAATCCCCTTAGGACAGAGGAATTCAGTCTGTGGAACGTTTCAATTTTTATTCTGCTGCTCAAAAATGTTATAATGTTATTAATAATCGTCCTAACGGAGAACTCTTATTTCTGAGTAAAGTCCCTTGCCCTTTTATGGGTGAGTGAGACTTCCCTTTTTTCACCCCCTAGATCTGCTTTTTCCCCACCAAGGCTGACGTCAATTGTTGACACCTCACACTTTGATTAGATATTTTGTGCTATTATGCATATAATTCTGATAATAATCTCAGGTCTCTTTTCAATGTACCCTTTGCTGTAGCTCTGACTTTTAATACCCTTGTATATCAATAGCTGTCAACCTATATTATTAGTTCTAACCTGCTTAAAAAAAAAAAAAAAAACTGACATTTTTGCTGAACATCTTACCTCTTTAACATGCACGCTCTTTTCCTGCTGTCCACAGCACACAGTAAAGTTTCTGTCTTGAAACCGGATCTGTAGCATGACTGGTCGCCCGTTATCTGAGGTACTGCTCTTATATGTGTGAAGGAAGAATCTGCAGTCTGCTTAAAAAAAAAAAAAACACAGCCAAATCATTTTTATTTCTCTCTTACACGCTCCTACGATAATTATGTTACTGTGAGAAGTCACCTGACCTTTGGGGGTCAATTTGACCCCAGGGCAAGTGTGACAAAGCACATTTAACACAATCACGGTAGACCAAAGTGCTGTGAAATTCATGGAAATGTACAGAAGATGAATACATGTAGAGGGGATACAATTAAAACGAATCAAGTGTCATGCGAGATTAAAAGTCAAGGAGGAAAAAAACCCTGGATTTAACAGCGATCGTAGTTAACATGAATGCCCGGAGTGATTCTACTCCACTGGGCCCTTGAGCAAGGCCCTAAACCTGCAATTGCTTCATCCTGGGCATAACGTTAATCTATTATTTTATGTTTGTATTATGTTTAATATCTTTAATGCATGGTCTCTATTCAGATGTAGCCGTCTTTCTTTGGATTTGCATATTAATTCTGTGTGAAATAACGTGTTGGGAACAGCTTAATGTATCATTCTGGAAATGGTGCAGTGGAGTAGCAGGAAAGAGAGGAACTAATCATTCTGACCTACTCAAAGGATCGCCAGCCGATTTCCCTACAGCTGAAGCACAATGGGGTTTTAACCCCAGTTGCTGCTGAAAAAGCATAGACTCATTGTTTAACCAAGGCTACAATCAAGTCTATCCCAAGACCTTGGTGATGCTATAGAAAGTTGTTTTTGATTCCCCTTGGCTGAGTTGTTTGTCTGATGCCTATCAGCTGCTTCATTCAATTAGCATTTCAACAGTCTATCCCTAATAAAAGACGGTGTAAATATTACAAGTTATAACGCTCATCTTCCAACTATTTATCCAGTACAGGATTGCACTCAACCTTGATAGGACTCCCAGAAGTGCAAGCTGTTCATTCTACCAACTCAGTCACTACAGGGTTCCAATACATAGTAAGAACAAATATTGATGTAGGCTGCCTTGCAACTAACAACGCTTACAGTAGGGAAATGCAAGTTGTCCTCTGCTTGACTTGCCAACCCCAAGTGTTGTAACTGACTGGCGAAGGCTCCCAGATGTACACGGATGGTATGTGTGAGGTTGTTTGACGTTTCGAACATGGGAGAGTAGTCAGCCACATGGCGGGCAGAAGCTCTGCCGTTTAGTCACAGCCAGTGGCAGATCCTGGCATGGGCAAGATGGGCAAACTGCCGACGCCAACCTCCGACCCACCCCAGGGACGACAACTTGTACCCCAGACTGGAAAAGGATGGAAATTTAAAATGAAAGTGGAACCCCATCACCGTGCCAACCTGGAGCAGTGACGTTAGGCGGATATACAGATGTTACTCGCTTTACAGTGGTTCCACTTACAAAATTTGGACTTTACGATTGTGCGACAGTGATGCACATTCAGTACTCAACTTTGAATTCCGATCTCTTCCCTGTCTAGAGATACGCTGTACGATACTTTCTACTGAAGCTGGCCGATGACAGTATCCACGCAGCCATGCTTACAATCGCGAGTATAAACATCCAATACAGTGTTTACCAATGTGCTGTTTTTTTCTGTATAATCACAACTTTATTGATCCCCGTGGGGAAATTCCTTTATTGGGGAAATTCTTTTTTTTTTACCCCTCCCTCAACTTGCTCATTGTAGAGCAAGCTGTCCGCGAAGGGCTGCCACCTGTTGGGGCCTGTTTTTGCAGCAGTTTCCCCCTATTCTTAATCTAATTACTTTCACTATTTGTTATGGTCAATGAGAAAATATTTATGAATAAGCAGCATGTGTTCCTTGGAGGGGTGTAGCCACGTTACCATATACAATTGCATTTGATTCTCTCCTTACCATCTCTGGTTCTGCTCCTCGTTCTGGGTTGATAGACCAAGTGTGTTCCATCCAGACACATATACTGATGATTGGTATTCTGAATGAGCTTCAGACTGCACTCTGAATAGGTGAAACCATCGCATTCATAAATTCCTGCAGGTCAGGAGGGAGAAAAACTGTGATAAGTGGGAAAGAACTTCTGTGTCGCTTAGGGGAGAAAAATCTCTCTCAGAAGGACTGAGATTGTATTCTGCGTATGGGCGTCACTGGCATTAAATCTGAGGGGGACTTGCCGAAACCTCAACAGGGGAAACTTATCTTTGCCAACATGATTCTGCTCAGAGGTGGTCTAACAAGAATTCTCCATTTATTTGGATGGAAATCACAGCCCACACAGCAACATATAGCAGCATGGAACAAAGGAAACGGCTTAATGTTTCCAACAGGCTGTGCTTGCAGCCCATTAGTACTCATACTAGAACTTAGATTTTAGGTTACATATTAACTACAGGTTGTTTTCATGCTGTCAAACTAATCATACCTGTTCAATGACTACAACTGATGCACAGATGTTTTAAAACATCCTGTAACTAAACAGTCATGAACACATTCTCTTTCCAATGTACTAAATCCTGCCAGTTTAGCCAGACTTTGTCACACACTCTTTGAAATTAAAAAAAAAAAAAAATGCCTTCGGCTAATTAGAACGACATTTGCATACAGTGTCTGGTGTATCCTCCCGGAGAGTGTTTTGGGAGCGAAAGCTGTATTTTTGTAACCATCCTACAAGACATCAGTAACTTTTTGGAGAATTGGGGGATGTTCCACGAAGCAGGATTAACTTAGGCTAAAAGACATAATTGTCAAAGAGTAATTTCTATTGGATAATCACAGCTTTTAGCTCAAGTTTGTTCAGCTAGCTGAGAAACCTTGCTTTATGGAATACCCCCTTTAACCAACAATTATTATTGTATTTAATTGTACTGTAGTACTGCTCGCTTGTATATATTCTAATGTTAAATTGTGTGGGTGTTTTTCAGCAAATGCATTTACAGCCGAAAAACTTACTTTAAACATAATTTGCTTTTGTGGCCTGATTATATGTAAATTATTATTATTATTTATTATTATTTATTATTATTATTATTATTATTATTATTAGCCCAATCTGTGTCAGACAAACTGACGTCGTTAGATATACAAACAGTAAATCACTCCCAATGTACTTGCAGACCACGTCGCCGTTTTTATATCATTTTATGGAGTAAAGAGGAAATACGCGCAAGATGTCACATGATGATCGCGGCTTAGGCCCACAACAGACCACAAAACGTCACTTTCTGGAAGATTATTTATAGGAACATGTCATGATACTGTGGGGCAGTATTTTTCAGCCGATACCCAGCGTGTGATTGAGAAACGCTGCTTTGGTTGTATGGAACAAAACGTACTATTTTTAATTTTGTGTAGGTATATTTTTCCACGGAACACCACCGTGTCTTACCTTGGAAAGAAGTTCTATCCATTAGTTCAAAGCTGCTCTCTAGCTGAAAGATCTGCTCCATCTTTTCAAACGTTGACTGTTCCTGCGTAATAAAATGACATAACCATCAATAGCTATAAATCACTCAATTATTCATTTCTTAACACTAAAGATTGCTGATTAGTTATTACGGCGAATGCAATAGACTGCAGTACTTTGCGCGAGTATGTATGATTTGCTTTGACTTTATACTTAATGAACACTAAATCTGTGTTCGGCGCAGAATTTGTTTTGTTCTGACTTGAAGAGCATGTATAAGAACATGCAGTTTTAATAAAAACTACTTAAGGTATCTTCCTGCCCAAGATACCTTAAGTAAACTCACGTTTCTGTTAACACAGTAACGTGCTTCAACATCACGCCTCTCGGCTTTGTAAAGTCGTAAAGAGTTTATTTATAATAACAATTCACGCTTTGTAAGGTTGTAGAGTTTAATTATTTATAACAACAACTCGAGATAATATTCAAAATGTAGCACCCAATGCAACTGAACGTGAAACCCCGAGCAAACACCGGATTGGCGATTTGTTGAAAATGGTTCGCGTAATAACACCTGTATTAAGATTGCAAGAACCGTGCAGCAGCGTGTATGCAGAGATGGATAAGTGATAGGTACATTTTTGTTGCATGTTGTCATTCCTGCGATTCTAGTAAGCGACGTGCAAAAATAAGATACAAAAATACTTACTTATTTATTCAGAAATAAAAAGCCGGCCGCTGGCAGTTCTCCTAGCGTCTCGTTTTCTCTTTTGGGGAAAACCCGGTGAGTTGGAACTGAGCATCTTAGACAAGGGCAGATATATAAAAAACCCCGCCCACATGCCCGTGACAGGCGGCCCCATAGTATTTCCCTTTGATTTAAAACTGAACAACTTCAATATAGCCAGACTAACATTTCCGGGTCACAACGGGTGACCAGTGATTTCAAGAAAGTGTCAGCTTTTCACTTCTCGGTATATGGACTCATTTGTGGTTTAGCCTACTGTAACAAATGATGACATTATGCAAACCCCTTTCACAAATTCCCATTGGGTGGCAGTGTTCTAGTCACTAATTGCATCACTCTACATGTCTTTTCTCTTGTGGGGGGGGGGAAACTAGAACAGGTATGGGGTTCGAATCCTGAACACTGAAAAAAGTAATAAAACGTTTCCCAAACTTCCCTGAGCTAAAAGATCACCAGAAGCAAACGACGCGAGGCTACTCTTACCCCAAAATACATAGGTTGGCACTTTAATATGACATGTTCAGACAGTAAAATGTAACATACAGGCAAGTGTAGTTGGACACATATTTTAAACTACCTACCAATCTAAAGCCTAGTTCAGACTCTTGTCCCTGTTCACTACATCTGTCCGTGGATGCAGACAGTTGGGCTTGGCGCACACATACAGCAAATATATTCCCCCTGACCAGCATAGGGCAGTAGGTAGAGGTCATTACATTGATTTTCTTTTTGATCCAATACAAAAGATCCTGATATTCAATGTCAGCCCAACCATTTGACACTGGGCTAGTTAATCCAAGTCTCACTATAATAATACAAACATTTTAATTACCAGGTAAAAAGCTACATTTTAATGTTTGAATTGATTCTCAAAATGAAAGTCACATTAAAAGGAGTGGAGATATGGAAAGTGCTTCTCCTCAGTGAGAACTGATAAACGCAGGGGGAGCGTCTACCTTCTAAGCAATTATGCTGCTTAATTGACAAATATTTTATACTCTCGCCTTAGAATGTAGAAGGTACACATGCTCAGAAAACGAAATGCAGTTTGGCATCTAGTGCAAGTTTGTGCAAAAGTGCCATCAACTGCTGTAAATGTGTGATAAATCAACAGCTACAAATGCATCTCTATACCTTTTCTTGTTTGCGAAAAAAGTCCTTAAGTCCAGATAGATCTATTTGTTGTGCTTCTACCTCCTTTTTTAAAAAAAAATAAAATAAAAAAATAGTCACTATCATCAGCCTTTGCTTCCAGTAAGTATTGAATTGTGCAGTTCATTTGCTTTGACCACTTGTGGGTTAGTTAGGGGTGGCAGCTGGGCAGGATCTCAGGCTTGTGCAAGTGTGCACATTTACAGAATACACCAGGACTGATAAATCCAATATCTTGTGCATATGCAATCTCTTCATTTCATGCTTAACAAGGTTATTATCAAGGAATAATGAAACGAATACAATAATAAAAGCATGAATCAAAATTGAAACAAAACTCAAAACGCAAGTCACACTCAAACTAGAGAGAATTTTTATTTGTTTTGTTGATTAATAGAAACAAGTAGTAATAAATAT
>JAABNX020000044.1:17646339-17659691 GCA_015163995.2 Mormyrus lacerda | reverse complement strand
GTCTGCCACCCCCCCCCCCCCCCCAGTAAACCCTAACCCCCCTATACATTCATCTCTAACTACGCCACTGGGGAA
Source organism: Mormyrus lacerda (assembly GCA_015163995.2). Taxonomy (NCBI): domain Eukaryota; kingdom Metazoa; phylum Chordata; class Actinopteri; order Osteoglossiformes; family Mormyridae; genus Mormyrus; species Mormyrus lacerda. Next base: position 17,659,616 of record JAABNX020000044.1, on the reverse strand, counting down.
GATTATAAACATGCATATTAAGCTTTTGTACAGTGATGCACAGCTATAGGCTGATTGCCCAAGGGACAAACGCTGCGAAATTTACCAAACCCCGATACATACTCATTTATTTGGAGGGTTATAAAAAACAATTTAGAGGGGCTAATATAGGCCTAACGATGTCCCTGGTCTTCTCTAAACTGCACATGCCTCTACTGTGAATCAAAAATAGAGGTCGCCTGTAATGAAGGTGTTTGGTCAGTCATATGCTGATCACGAAATAAACCTGTTCCATTTTCCTTCTAAAGCGCCCGAAAAGATCATTAAAATGTCTGGTATTTGTGGTTTTTCTACGCCACAGCTCACAAACTCAGAATAAAGTGGATAGTGTGAAACGCCGTGGTTGAACATCTGGTTTGCTTTAATACAAAGAATGAGCGTGTGGAACCGAGTCCAAAAACTTTGGCGAGTCTTGCTCGCCGGGCTAGTGCACGGCTAAGCGCGACCCCGAGAAAAGCGGAGTCCCACAAAGGAGGCAAGGCGTGACAGTTTGATAGCCAAAAAAGGACTGTCATTCCAGAATACAGCGACTCACCGTTTACATCGATCGCTCTTTAATATTTGAAACTTGCAGCATTGAAAATACACATAACAATCAGAGTATGTGAAGTCTGCGACAAGACTGAACCATTTTGAGGTATGCATGTTAATACGAGTGCTGTGAAGCATTTGCCTAAGATAACTTATTCTGAGATCACTTTGCTGGACACGCTACGATATTTTTTTTTTATCATTATTAATTTTAAAACGTGTAGGGAGACACATCTAACCAATGAAAGTAACGGAACCACAGTAAATAAGAAAATGAATTCAGAAGCATTTTGGAGGAATAAATGCATCATTGTTAATATATATATATATATATATATATATATTATGTATGTGTGTTTACTTGCTCTGAAGTGTCAGTAGTAATTCAAAGAGAAATCAAGCTTTTATATTACTTATTTTTAAATACATAAAATGTGGAGAATAAGTACATAAGGAAAGAAAAGCCAAACTGCCGATGCATCAAAAATCGATAACCCGTCAAAACAACGCGCAAGACATCACTGGTTTACGTCACCGACCCTGGCGCTTACATACCCATCACGGATCCCTAAAAGCCGCTAACTAGCAGATTCCCACACGATGGTTGGCGGCATTACAGCTGATGGTTGCTACCAGTAAATTATGACAAATGAAATAAAACTGAAGTAAAACTGCTGGAGTTCCGCAAAGTGCCTAATGCACGGCACGCTGCAGGGTAAAGCGGCCAGGCGCTCTATATGCGCGGCACTTGCAGCTGTCCGCCGCCCGGGGGCGCAGCTTCGGCGTCAGTATACACAAACATGGCGACAAGGCAGTCATTCAAGATGCGGGTCCCCTTGCTGAACGCCGTCAGTCTTTTATTCGTTGTCGTCCCGGGGTCCTTTTCCTCTAGTCTTTGGCTGCGCCGTGACCAGCGGTTCGCGCTGCCGCAGGAAAGGGGTTTTTTTTGGGTGAACGCCAACCGGGAGCATCACGGAACGGGCACCGAAAGTGGAGCCGCGCAGCCCGGAGACGGAGACGGAGATGGATCCGCTTGGCGGACACCCCAGCACCGCGCTCGCCGGAGCGCTGCCGAGCCGCCCCTGCTCAAGGTGTACGGCGAGGTAAGACCTTGGATGTTAGCCGGGGAGCCGCGTCCGATAAGCGGCGGCGCCTGGCGAGTCGCTCGCCCGTGATTCACCGGCGCTGCAGCCTTTCAGTAAGTAACTAAAAGCTTCGCTCGTCTCGTACTTTAATTAGTCAGCTGCCGAAGCGTAAATTAACAATTAGTAACGTGGAATGGCGACTTTATTTAGGGTTATTCGCTGAAATGCAAACTGCAGGATTGTCGGTAACTGGTTGTCTCATAGCCAAGTAAACTACTTGGCCCATATTTATCCGTGGGACCTAAACGGGACATGTTTTGCCACTAATGCCATCATTGACCCCTTTTGTTTTCTGTTTCCATTCTCGAAATTATGTGTACGAACGGTCTGGATGAATTATGCATGTAAACATGCTTATATTTTTGTGCTTACGGCTTTACTGCGTTGGTGAAAGTAATTTTAGTTCGTTTCCACTTCATTTACTTCTGCTCCGTTGACTTGCGGTAATATGACCAAACGGATAATCGATAGGCGGAGGAGGAGGAAGGTGCGATTCCCCCGCGACTTGGCCGTAACGTTGCACGGGCGATTTGCACTTTAAAGGGGCGGGATCGTCTGCGGGGGGAAGCGAGGCTTGGCGTTTGTAAAGCCCCCCCCCTCCCCCTCCTCCTCCTCCTCCCTCTGCAAGACTGAAAGCAGCGGTGCGTCCAGGTAAAGGGCAGGACTGATCGCACCCGACCGCCCCCTGTGTGCAGCGGCTGGACGGGAGACTTGAACAATTATGTTCAGTGCCGGCCCTAACCGATGTCGCGCTCTAGGCGAGCATCACCGCCGGCGCCCCCCCCCCTTCCCCCGTCAGAGGAAAAGTGAAATTGGCTGACAAGTTGGCGCCCTAGGCGGCCGTCTGTGTCGCCTACAGGATTGCCTGGCCCTGATGCACGGCTCACCAAACTGCTGGCTCTAAAGCTCAGGACATTGCAATTAATTCCTTTCTCTTTTTATACGTGTAAGGTCAGATAAGCCTCTCGCTTTGCCTCTGTTAGCCAATCTAAAATGTTATCTGTGACACTTGTACCTTTATTTTTCTTGTCAGCCCGTCCTACCAGTAGCCAGGATCCATCCATTCACCTTCTAAAACTAAATGCTTATTATAGTCAGGTATTGGGGAGGAGTCAACGTAGAACACTGGGCTGGGGTGTGCCCTGGATGGAATGCCAACTCCACTGCATGGTACACACATGCACACACTTACACCCAGAATTGTACTGGTAATTTAGAGACCTCTATTAGCCTAAGTGCTAGCCTCTGGACATTTGACAGATATAGTTTGCCTAAGAACCCTAAAGTTAAAAATCATTCAGAAATTGAGAATGACATTAATTCAGTGCGTGTTGCTATTTGTCTCCCCCCTGCCTTCCCCCGGAGGGGGGTATCTTCTGCTGCCCTCAGAAATGCTGCAGTGTTTCCTCCAGCCATTTGTAAACAGTAATCCTCAGCAGGGATGCTTGGACATTACTGTTGTTTTTTTTCCTGCTGTGGATGAGTTGTCACAAGAAATTCACAGTCCATTCTCGTGTGTTGTTTTCAAAGTTGTGGTTACGTTTGTTAACTTGACAGGTTCTGATAAAATCAAACTTTCAACCCACTTCTGTTCTGGGTTAAATAATGTGCATCTTAACATTGGTGATTTTATTTTTATTTTTTTTGGTGTTGTTCCCTGATATTAATCAGGTTCTAGGAATGGAAAAGGCAGATATGGTCACCGAAACCACATCAAATACTTTTAGTGAAGTCTATTGACTTTTTTTTCTTTGCAGTTTTTAAATATCTACTGTAAATTTTCACTTCTGTGGAATTTTGCTGTTTGTTTGACATTGTTCTCTTCAGCAAAATCGCACACACTGTGCTCGAGCGGCTCGGTAAAGAACCTGGCGGTAAGATGGTGACTTTGACAATGCTGCACACGCTCGCTCGTATTGTGGACGGCAAACGTTGTCCGAAACTGACCTCCATAAATGGGGGACCCATTGAACAGCACCGTCTTTGTTTTCTTGTGCTTTTTCAGCTGAATAAGAATGATGAGGTTATCTACTCGCATGTTGTCACTCTTTTTTTTTTGGGGGGGTGTAAGGGGGGGCATTCTGGAATCTGTGTCAGTTTGGCACAATCTGCTTTTCTCTGATGAAAATCAGTGGAAGAATATGATTCTTGGTCTGTTCTGTTTAGCTTTTGTGAATGTTGTGGATGGGAAATTGACCAGATAGGATGGGAGGGAGGCATTATGGGATTGGCGCCATGTTTGAGGCCTTTGGCATGAAGAAAATTGTTTGTACAAGCTGCTTTGCTGATAGTACGGGATGTGTGGTTTTGTCTTCCGACTAATATGGGTCGCGATCACTAGTGGTGAACTAGCAGGTAGAGAAATGACAAGAAACTTGTAGTTATGTCTCGAACCTGTTGAGTTAAAAACGCTCCGCCGAGGTTAAGAAAGGTGTGAGGTAATCAGAAGAGGGGTTGAAGTTGAAATGGAGACACGTGTTGTGAAGGGAGGAAGTCATGCTTTGATCATGTATTGCAGTGACCGGTCCTGTGGAGAATGTTCTTTTAGGGAAGATTACAAAAGTATATAAACTTACTGTTTTCTTTGTTTGCGCCCCATTGGGATGGGAACCCTCCGCTTCTCTCTTGAATGCTTCTGAGCTGCTTTGCTTATTAAAAGAAACATTATCTTAGGGAGTCTCAGGGTGATTATTCACCGTCTGGTAGAAAAGAGACTCGTGGGTGAATAAGGGTCAGTCGTTCATTTTTTTTTTTCTTGTCTTCCTTCCTCAACATGTTATTAAAGACTTACGAGCTTGATTTCCAGGAATTGTGGGTTAAGGGCTGGATTGGACAAAGCAGAACAAGACAGGTCCTCTTGTAGAGGTCAGTAATGACACAGTAGATAGGCCTGTCTTGTCCACACCTACCCTCAAAGGCAGTCAGGAGTTCAGGTCATGTTTCCCAAGTGCATGATGGGTAATGATATGCAGGATAAGTTCTTTGCTGACCAAAAAAAAAATTTGCATTTATATTTAATCTTATTTCAATGCAAAGGGTCCGGCATGTTTTTCTGAAGTAGCTCAAGTTAGCTGTCTACCTGCGGAGCGCAGTGGAAAAGTCTAAAAAAAAAAAAAAGAAGGTGATGTGTCTTGTCCCCTGACCTAGGGAGGCAGGGTGGTGCTCAGCTGTAAGTTCCAGTCATGGATTAGACCTGACCGTTTAATTGACAGGAATTGTGGGTGAGGAACTGACCCAAAGCAAGCTGCAGGGAATGGGAGCTGGGAAGGGCCCTGTGTCGTACCATTATGCACAAAGTGCTTTAGTATAGCTGCTGATTAAGCAGTGCCAGACCTGGCGACCTCTGTTCCAGTCTTCCTCCGGCGTGCAAGCGTTCGCCAAGCAGTTGAACGGTGCAGCCGTTCCCAGCAATGGCTCATAGCTCCTGGGCCTTTGTGATGAACCTCACCCTCCTCCTCCTCCTCCTCCTCTTCCGGCGGGAATCTACCTGGGGCGACATCCTCGTGAACCCTCCAGCGGGCCGGGCAGCTCCAAATGAGCCACGGTCATATCTTATAAACAACAATGACGTCATCTAGAACTCAGCGTTGTTCAGGAAGCTGAAGAGCGGATCTGTTGATCTGTTGGACTGCCAGACTGCTTATGAATCAGTTTGCACACTCAAAATGGCAACTGTGAACTCTCCACTCCAAAAAAAACCTGTGTGTACGGGTGAATTCATGCGAGGTGGTGAAGCCCGCTGTGCCGCCTCTGCTGTTTGACCACGTCTCAGTGTTGCTTTTTTTTTTTTGTCCCACAACAGGAAGTCTTCTGCACCTTGACAGGAAGTGTGCTTTTTCTCCCTCAATGTTGGTTACTTCCACCTGAGAACAGGAGCAGTTTCCATTGGGTTTCTGTCTTTTGCTGTCTGCAGTACGATTGCTGAAATTCGTTTTTAATTTCTGCAGAATATCTACGTTTGCTTGAGCCAGTCTAATCCAGCGTTTGCTCTCAGCTAAATGAGTAAATTATGAGGCTGTGTAAATGAGACCAGTGGTACTGTACTTTAACTCTGCCTCGGTTACTTATATCCAGTAATGTTCTTGTGTGTTTGTTTTAGTCTGTTCTTTTTTTTTGCAACGGGGATAAGAATCGGAGCTCTTGGTCTAGTAGACGCAGTGCCTGACAGTTTTTCACCTGCTTCCTGTGATTATTTAGCCCTGTTGATAAACTCGCACAACTGGTCTGTCTACACAGGTGGAGTCAGTCATATGTTTGGTGAACGGGAGGGTCAGACCCCTAGGCTGTGAGTCTCTTTGGTCACGCCAAGCACTCGTCTTCCAATGTCAAAGCTGAAATGAGAAAGCAAGTGACGCTAAACCAGCAGGCACCCCCCCCCCCCCCCACATCAATTTAAAAAAATGAACACAGCTTTGAGTTATTTAGTAGTAGTGCTGGGCTGTGTGACCAAAAATTTACATCATGGTATTTTTCAGTTATATCGGTTTCACGGTATACAGCGGTATTTTTAAGTAATTTTAAGTATGACTGGGCATTGACCACATTTTACAGGATTTTGAAGGACACATTTTTACATTGTTCCCACATTAACTATATTATTTTATTATTAGCCATTGCGCCTGTCCGCTACCTTAATGATCATAACGTGTTTGTTGGCTGACTGCTTATAGATAAACGGCTAATGTTAAGGTGTGCGCCGGCCAAGTTAACATTTTAATAGTGTTTAATAGATCGGTGCTGCTGGAACGCGACCTTTTCTGACCTCGCGAAATTTCTCATAAATACCGGGATGCCGGTCTTTAAGATGCTCCGCCAAGTTTGACGCGCTTCGTCGCCACAACTGTCTGCATAGAGGCTTATCGACATCCTTAGCCTTTCTATGCTCGCCTGCAAAATACTTCCAAACGGCACTTCAGCTGCAGCATATGCCATGTTCGGCCAATTCGGTGTGTGCATGTTAACCAGTGTGAATGTGTTCAGCGGCTATTGAGAGCAGGGGAGGGGCTGCGCGCGTGTGTGCGTGCGCGAAGTGTGACAAATGAGGCGAAAACCGCAATGTTGGTATCAATAATGGTGAAAATGAGTATCTATTCAGATACTAATTTTTTAATATTGATTAGTACCTGAGAATAGTTTTTTTTTGACAGCCCCAGTCTCATTATCTCTGTCTCCAGCATCAGGTATATCTTCTGTTTCTGATCTTTCGCGTTACTTTTTTAGCGGTGCAGCAGTGAAAACGGTCCTCCCTTAAACAGTTTCCCGCCGCGCCACTTTACGAACATTGCGTAGGCTATTTAATCCGGTATTGCGGTATAAGAGAAATTCATATCGTAACAATAATAAAAAGCTGTTTTCGTTATGAACCGGTATACCGTCACACCCTGAAGTAATCGGGGTTAGGGACTTTGCTCAGGGACTCAACGGTGAAATCGCTGTGCCGACCCTGGGATGTGAACTGAAGACCTTCAGACGTCAGGTGCCCTGATTTGTGACACTCTGTGCTTTTGCCCCGGCGTTCAGCAGAGGACTATGGTGGAATAAACCAAGTGGCGTAAGCATTCTGAATTTAGCTTAGTCATTTGTATACAGTTTGCATTTATGAAATAACTTTCCCGCTTTCCCAAGACCAAAAAGCCCCTTTCTTCCCCGAATGGCTAATCTACCGTTGCATTTAACTGCGAGTTGTGGAGCAGCTGCCCCCACCCCCCGACACCTTCCCATCCCACTATAGGTCATATTTGGCCGACAGCCTGTATTGCTTCCTTCTCCAACTGCGTCCAGGAAGTTTTTCATTTAAAAAAAAAAAAAACAAAAAAACTCTGGACTTAGGCGATGTCATTGAGTATGACCTGGATCTGGATTGTGGACCTTGTTCAAAGACCTGATCATAACTTCCTCCACACACACACACACACACACCTCTGCTGAACGCTGATTTATGGACACAAGGGAGTCTTCATGTTGTGTCTCATTGAGTGATTAACCGCCGCCCCCCCCAGCTGGCTCAAACCTAACGTCGTTCAGTGAAGAACCTAGACTTTGCACATCCCACCCCCCAAGTCGGGGCAGAGCTCTTTCACCAGTGGACAGTGATTACTCCGAACCCAAAGGGCTGAAGTTTGCTTGCCTTGTTAGCGACCAGCCACAGTCATCCTGCTTGTAGGTCCATCCTGTGTGGAGCCTTTTGAAGTTTGACATGCGGTTAACCGATGTTTGGCATCAGAGGTGCTTTAGCAGCTGTCACTGCGTTTGGGGAGGAGTTTTGCTCTCAGGACGTTGGGGGTGGGGGCCCTGGGTGCAGACGCAGAAGAGTTGCATGATCTTCGATCAGTTCAGCGGGTTCCGCTTAGCTTGGGGAAGTAGATTATCTCTGTGTTTATCTTACGTTAACACCCCTCTGCTCTCATGACTCGCCATGGCCATGGCCGGCCTTTCCACGCCGATTCCCTGCATGTCTGTCATAGGTCTAACCATGCATCAGATGCTGACATTTAGTGCAGCGGGCTGTAGAGCCGTCGCTGTTTTAGATGTGTTGTTTTGTAATAGTGAATGACGACACAGTAAATAGGTTCACACCTCTCCTCAAATGCAGCCAGGAGTTCAGGTCGTGTTCCCTGAATGCATGCTGAGTAATTAAACACAGGAAGGGCTGCTTTGTTGAACAATAGTAGTCCACGGCAAACTGGCAGTCAATGCGAGTGAATGTTTGATTGAAGCAGTTTAAATTAGGTGTTTAGTCTGAGCTGGGATTTGAACCAACAACCTTCAGATAAAAATGTTTTTTTTTTCCTTGTACATTTCTGCCATTAATTTCAGTAACGATATGCAGGAAAACTGCTTTGTCGACCAAAAAGTTGTATCTTAGTCCAATGAAAACTTGGCAGTCAGTGCAAGGGTATGCTTTTTACCGAAGCCGTTTGAGTGTCTAGCTGTGGAGAGCGACAGAAGGGTCTGAGCTGGGATTCAAGCCGACAACCTCGTGGGTTCAAAGTCCACGTCCTCTTCCGCTCTCCTGCTAGCGGGGGGATTGCCGTGTTCGGTTGTATGTCTTTACTGCCGCAGACTAACGCAGCATGTCCAGTCTTGCACGCCCAAACAGACGCCTCTGGTGCCCCGTTGCTAAGAGTCACGGCTTCACACACAAGCAGTTTTTTTTTTCCCTTCGTCCCTCTTGGCACCGCAGGCAGCCCGGTGACTCTGGGGACTTTATGTGAGACCTTGGTCCTTTTCCTCTTTGTTACCGGGCTCTGCTCTCTCTCTAGCCCACTTCCCTCCACTGCCCGATTTCCTTCACTTCTCTTTTCAATCTGCAGTATGAAGGAAAAACTGTGTGCTGTTTTTTTTTGTTTTTTTTTCTCCCCCTCTTTGCATATGGGTTACTCAAGAAAGGCTGGTTTATTTTAAGCTCCCTGACAGAAACTGCTGTTACTGTAGCTAGAAGAGAGATGGTCTCTGTCTTCGATGGTCTCTGTCTTCGATGGCCCTCTGGCTTTGTTCCCTACAGTCCCGATTCAAATCATGGACCCATTCTTTTAAATAATTAATAGATGCACTGAAATCTGTGCGCTGAAGCCGTTCTGTATAAATGAATGATTCCCGCCATTCTGTGGTTTCAGCCTCTGGTTCTCCGTCCTTTCAGCTGTGGGCTGCACCGGAACCGCCGGCGACGGCGCGATGTTTGACACTTTAGGGCTTCTGGCTGGGGGTTCGGAACAGTCTCAGAATTCTGTACCTTCTGCTGCTTATTCCCCCCTCCCAAATAGATGTAATGCCGCAGGGTCTCGTAAGAACTTTAAAAGGTGCCTCTGGCCGGTAGCGTCCTCTACAGCATGGTGCACGGTCCAGTCTGTGAATGCGAGACCTCGGGATCCCCGGCCGCTGCTGACTGCCGTGTTTCGGCAGCTGAGGGCATCTGCATGCAGAGCAGAACCCGCCAACTCGGGCCTGCGCTTCTGCAGCCGCCTGCTTGCTTCCTGTCACATCACCAAGTGAGAGAAACCGCAGAAATAAATGGAAGGTTGTTGCTCATGCTGCGTGTGTGCGTGTGTGTGGATGTGTGTGTGTGTGAGCGAGACAGTTACCCACATGTCAAGTTAATCAGTCATCTTTCCTGCCGCTCTGTTGATCACACACACTAGCCTCGCCTTCGTGGCCACTTTGGAACTTTTTATTTACATTTAAACTGGCCTTCCGGAACCCAGCGGTTTATCGGGTCAGGTCCAGTAAAGCTTTGTCATCCCAGCCATGTCCGGTACACAGCGAAATGAAACGGCGTCCTTCCAGGATCCGTGGCGCAACGTTCATGACAAGACAAACGTTACAGAGCTAAGGACAGTTTCTGTAGCGCGAAGGAAGATTCTTGTATGAGTATCAATAATTAAAGGGGAGGGGAGACAGAGGGATGATTACTAGCTATATTTACTACCTACCATGACGTAACAAATGCTAATTAAACAAACAGCTACACCGTACATGACAGTGGGAAATTAGTGCATGAGGTGCTGCCCATGCTTAAAGGGGCGGTACAGCAGGTGTAAACGGCTGTTTTCCCTGTGGGGGTGGTCATGGGCTCCAGTGTCTGTCCTGCCCTGGAGTCTTCCTGTCTCCTTGGGTGAGCTCCCTGGCTGGAAAAGCGTCATTAGGTCTGTGCTGCTGGTGTTAAGGTATAAGAACGGTCAGCTGTCTTATTATCCCCCGCAAATGATGCGTAGCAACGCGCATATGGCGAGGTCGGCTCTCCGCCTCCGTTCGGCGCCCCCCCGGTGGCCACGTGGCCCACAGCCTGTTACCTTTTCTGCCTTTCTGTTACCTGCGGTAGGGTGTAAACATAGAGCAGTCTCTAAATCCCGGGAGGTGTCCCACCGCTGGGTTAAAAATAAACTGATATCTGGCAGTTGTGCGAAGCGAGAGACTTAAACGTGAGAGGGAAACGCGGCCCATCTGTGGGTCCCGCCGAAGATGTCCGAGCGACACCGACGACAGAATGCGCCGTGTGGCGGGAATTCAGTTCAGGGTCCGGGGAATATGCAGAGTAACCTAGATAGAACGGCCGATTAGGATGAAACATGCCCCCGCGCTCGAGTTCTCGCACCCGGCACATCCGCACACGTGGGCATGATCGTCGTGTAGGGCTTCCGTGCCATAAGCACCCGCTAACAGACTGTCAGTGTCATCAGATTCGAAGCGGCGTCTCATGTTTACTCCAAAGCGGCGTTTCCTGTTTTCTCAGGGAGCTGACGCACGCTCACACACGCGCGTTCGCCGCGCTCAGGGACCGGTGTGTCCGTGACCCGAGGTCGGGGGTGGTGAAGCAGAGGGGCAGGGACCTATAGCATGTCCACCCCTTTACAGATGGGCTTAACGTGATGCGAGGGGAGTTATCCCACTGTGGGGGGGGGGGCTTTTTTTGATAATTCTCTGCTGTGTTGGAGCCAGGCTTTGCCGAGTGTCACTGCAACTTTCCCCCACTCGCTTCCCTTACTGGTTACTAGCGTGAGACGGTATATCTGGTTGGGGGGTGGAGTGTTTTGGCTGGGCAGACAGGCCTGGCTTGTTGTACTGTAGTGTGCGGCGAGGATGTCACACTGGTCACCTGACCAAATGTATGGCTGTGCCTGACCGGAAGATCAAGACAGGCAACTGCTTACGGTCAATTTAGAAATAACAAATAATTGAAATTAACGTGCAGGTTTTTGTTCGAAATCCTGGGTGGTGGCAGCCGGCAGAAAACCGTGACACTGCCGTCCCCACCGCAACACAGCTGCAGTCCTCTCTCTCTCTCTCTCTCTCTCTCTCTCTCTCTCTCTCTCTCTCTCTCTCTCACCCTCCCTCCCTCTCTCCCTCTCTCCCTCTCTCTCTCTCTCTCTCTCTCTCTCTCCCCTTTGTCTGTCCCTTTATCTGTGCAGATATCAGTTCCATTAACTCTTGGCGTGGAGGTAGCTCTTGTAGAAACGCAGATGTAATGGTTTGGCTCAATTCGGAATCTGAGAACTGACCAGTTCAGCTCCATCTGTAAGCGCAGTTTCGAGATGTGAACTTGGCCCGACTCCAGATTTCAAATGATAGAAATCGAAAGCTCCTTCCATGCCACATGAAACGTATGAAAGTCTTGTTCGTTTTCAATAAAGTCATACGATGCCATTTTTTTAAGAAAAATACAGTCATTTTGATAATTTTATCTATTATGAGGATCTCATTGTATATTACCCCATAGAGAAACTACATCGATTCTCTTTAACACCCTGAAAGTGTTTATCAGTTCTTTTATCTATAATGTGAAATAAACATGGCAATGGAATTCCAGCGTTTTGGTGAAATCCATTCCTTTTATAGCATTTGAATGTAGAACCAGACATTTCACTTTTGAAGTCCTTATTTGAAATCACAATTGACTTGAATTGCAGCAACACATAGACAGTGTTGTTAGTGTGTGTGTGTGTGTGTGTGTGTGTGTGTGTATATATATATGTGTGGGTCGCTCTCTGTTTATCCATGGGGGGGGGGTCTCCTCCTCCGGGGACTAAGTAGGGGGAGGGGAGCTGGCATGTGTCGCTATGGTCTTGCTGGATCTTGGTTAGATTCTACTGTGGGTGTCGAGATTCTTTATCCCAGTGCAGCTGTACTTCTTTGGGTTGGGGGGTTAACGACAACACCACAGTAATGCAGTGCAGCGGTCAGAGAGCCTACCAACCAACCGCGCGGCCCGTCCTAATGTGGGGCAATGGGGATAGAGAAAAGTGTGATCCTGGGGCAGGCGAGCTCTCCGGGCACGCAGACACGCATCACGCTCGCCGGACTCGCCTCGCCCCCCCGGGAAGGCTGCACTGGGCCAAGACACACGCTGCTGAGGTGGCTGCCAAGATCAACAGATTGCGTGGCGGCCCTGTTGATGCACAGCGGTGGCGCTGAGGGTGCTTTTACTGAGGACCTGCAGCTGTAGCTGTGGACCCGCCGACGTCGCCCTGAGTGGTCCCGGCGAGGAGTTCCGGTTCTACGTGTTTGGATTCCGCCACCGCCGCCACTCTGAGTGGTTCTGGCAGGGAGCTTCGGTCCGGTCTGTTTGGGTTCTGCCGCAGACGCGCTGAAGTGTCGCTTGAGTGCGTCGCGGCCTCAGCTGCCTTCTCTCCGGGCGGTGGGGGCCTTGGAGAAACCTCCCTCCCCATTTTATTTTCATGAATGCTCATAGGGAAGGGGAAGGCTAACAGGCCTGTTGTTCTCTGTGAATCTGCTTTCGTCTACTGATACTCTTCATTTGTTTTGTTTTTGGTTCTGATTTTGTTTAACTAAACACTGGTGCCTCAACACAATGGCTAAGCGAAACCGTCTTTTTTTTTTTATTCATTCTTTTTGAATGTTTTCCCTTTTTTTTATTTTTGCATCCACATGTCCTGCTGTCTGTATTTATATGGCTTCCTTGTGGCCCGTGACGATCGGCCAACGGTTCAATTCCGTCTTCATCTCCCACTTTAAACACCGTCATTAAATTTTAGTGACTCATTAGTGGGGCGAGCGCCTTCACTGCTTTTCTGCGCTTGCTATCCGCACCTCCTCCTCCTCCCCTCC
>JAABNX020000044.1:17624871-17637783 GCA_015163995.2 Mormyrus lacerda | reverse complement strand
GTCTCTCTTGGTCTCTCTCTTTCTGTCTCTGTCTCTATTGGTTTCTGTCTCTTTCTCTTTTGGTCTCTCTGTCTCTCTTGGTCTCTCTCTTTCTGTCTCTGTCTCTATTGGTCTCTGTCTTACTCTGTATCTCCCCCCCAGGGGTGTGGAGCCGTACGACTCCCCCACCACGGTGATCGTCCAGAGACACGAGCCATCCGGGGCCTCCAGTGTGCTCATTAGTACCGATTTCTACCAGAGTGAGCAGAACCGCAGCGTGATCATGGAACGTGTGGACAGCTTCCAGCTGCGTGACAAGTACATGTTCGCCACCACGACGCGGGTGAGTTGCACAGCGGAGTTGCACGGCTGACCTGCCTGCTTACCAGCCCACAAACACCCTCCTCCCAACTATTTATATAACACTGGTGGTATGTGGCTCAGCCGGTTGTGACAGCATGCCTGTGACCTGAAGGTTGTTGGTTCAAATATTAGGGTCGGCAAAGCCGGACAGAGCGGCAGTGTGAAGGGAAGAGATGCCTCGTGTTCACTTGTGAGAGTATGCTTTGGTGGGTTCCTTCATCGATTCACAGGGTCTGATTCTGCGTGAAATGCACGCAGGGACGACGTGACGTTTCGAGCACCTCGCAGACGCGATCGATGTGCAAGTTGTTTGCGTATCAGGTGACGGCAGCGGCGGACGTCTCGTTCATGTCCTGTTGATAGAATCCTGGCCCTGAGGGTGTGGTAATGAGGAGCAGAGTTCTCACGTCCCTGATTTCAGGTCTGCTTCCGCACCTCAGCGTATAACGTCCTTCCTGGCAGTTGTACTCTGCCTTCTGGCATTTTCCCCGTGTTGCGCACAATTTTGTATTTTGTATAAACGGCATAGTAATGGGTCACTACACACTCTTGTCAAGTGCCTCTGGGCTACTTTGGAAATTGAGCTATATAAACATAAATTGACTTGAAATTGAGTTGTACAAAAGCTCTTAAAATAAGTGTGACAAGAACAGTATTACATCGTACGAGTAATAATCATCAGTCACTATAGTACTAAAGTGGTAAGTGAGGAAAATCTGGGAAATTGTTGTGGGAGTTTACAGGTGGGAAAAACCCCTGGGTATCCAAAGCCCTCCCCCCCCATCCAGAGTTTAAACAGGTTACAGTTAAGTATATGAATATTTTGAGAACTGAATTTTTTATTAGATTGCCGGGTTCCCATCTTTAGAAACTTGTCTTGGTCCAACCCTCTCATGGGGCATGGGGGGAAAAGCGTAGACTGCCGCTGCACTGGGGTCTGGCTAATGAAGTTAGAGGTCTGGCAGAACATGCTGCCACATCACTTACCTCAGTGTTATTTAAGATGAGATGGACGGAAATGGCCCAGATACACTCTGATATGCCGGAAAAGGTCTTCAGTTGGGGTTTAAATACTGTGACTGAGTGGGCATCCTTTCCGCTGTCTGGCTGAGGATGCTGTGAGTTAGGAGCCTCTAGCTGAAGGCTTTACCAGCAGAAGGAGCCACCGATCTGCGAGTGGCCTTTACACATTACATACATTGGTTGGTTTGCTCCATGCAGTTGTGGTAGATGAGCTTCTAAGCTGGATGGATGGATGGATGGATGTTTCCCCACTGTGGACCTCCACATGCAGCAGGTAGACCCACCCCTGTTTGATTGTGGGATATTCAGCCAATAGTAGCAGGTACGTCATGTACCAAGTCCCAAGCTGTACGGTAGTCATGAGGTAACTATGTGCAGCACGTGGAAAAGCCGCCCCACGGGTACCTGTGCTGCTTGGCGGGCAGTCAGACTGCAGCGAGACTGCGGCGGAGTCACGTGTCACCTGGGAAATCACGCGAGCGGCAGATGGGCCACCCGTGTGGCGTGAGCCGGGGTCGAGTGAGCCAGCCAGTGCGGCCCGGCTCTCGCGCGCAGATGGCAATCGAACCTTGCTGTTCACCACTGAGAGTGCAACGCATTTCACTATGCATGTATTCACGTGTCCTGCTAAACGGCGCTCGAAACTTACACTTACACCTGTTGATCTGTGAACTTGGGTATTTTAATTAATGTTTTTTTTTTTGCCTCTGAAAGCGCTCTGCGAGTACTGTGTCTTTTTTTTATTTGCCTTCATATTAAAAAACAGAAACTATTTTATTTCAGAATTGTTGGCGCCAGACTTTATACTGCAGGAAATTGGGTCAGCACTGGGAGCTGTTGTGTGAGTGTGTGCGCGCGCACGTGTGTGTGTGCCTGCGTGTGCATATGATTGTTCTTTTTTTCCTGTAATGTGTTTGCTAGGTTGCAGAATTGCTGATGGTTTAATGGCCCTGGAGGTCCTGTAGAGTCTGTGCCAGTGAACATAACGCCACCCGGCGCAGGCGAAGACGGGGCAGGTAGCAGTAGCCGTGCTATTGGGCCAAGGCGGTGGAGGGTGACCTGCTTCCTGACCCGGTCACGAAGCGGGAGGGCTCTTGTGGCTGTTTTGGTTGTTGTTTATGGCAGTAATGGGCTATATAATTTTTTTCAAACGTGGAAGCGAATCAGAGTGTGACAAGGTGCCCAGTCACCCCCGGAGATGCTGGAAGGACAGAGCCGGCGAGTGGTGCTCTTTCCTCGTGAATCCCCCCCCTGGCTAAAAAGCATCACGGGACAAAACTAACAGGGATGTTTGAGATTGAGCAGTTCCCCCCAACCCCCCAGCCTCGTTACACCTCCCGTCTCTCTGCTCTGCTCAGCTAATAGGATTACCATTAATGAATATCAGAAACCTTCACCCCCCCCCCCCCCGCTGGCCCTCACGACCCATGAGGTCTCGTCTCCTCTGCCTGAGCCTTTTAGTGAGGCTGGCGCTGATTCTCCGGAACAATCCCCCAACCCCCGCGCACAGTGGATATCTGGGTTAATGCGGAGCTGCCCCGCTCATTCTGCTGGAGGAGCTCCGCCCCCTTGCTCCGCCCCCTCTCCTCACTAGAGACTCGGTTTGACTATGCTTGTCTGGCACCCCTGAGCCAATGCGAACATTGCCCTGGGCCCTGGCAAGGTTTTTTTGGTACGAGAGCTTTGATGGCGAAGCAGCAAATTGAATGTGAATTTCATTTCGTTTCTGAACCAAACCCTGGCGGCAGCTTTTCAAGCTCCTGTTACTCCGTGTCTCTGAGCTATGCTCGCTGTGATGGGGTTTCCCCCTTACACCGTCCCCCCTTGTGTCCTGTGACCTCTGCTCCCCCTCCAGTCTCTGAGGACTCTGTGTGGCTCAGCGGGTTGGATCACGGTGCCTGTGATCAGATTCAAATCCGAGAGTCGGCAGAGTGATTTCAACGTTTGGCCGCTAAGCAAGGCCTTTAACCCCCAGTTGCTCCAGGGACTGGCTGACCAGGCTTTCAATTGTACTTTGCTTTGGATAACGAATTTGTAATTATAAATTGTAATTGAGACTTCTGGAGTGCCTACAATTACAAATTGTAATTGAAAGTTTGAGTGCCACAGGCATAATGAAGCTGCAGTTTTCCTAAAGTTGCAATATCCAATAAGGTGCGCTTTTGACAAATGACAAATGGGGGAGAACTGTCCTGCTCCTGCACCGGACTGCCGGCCATCGGCCCCCAGCTGCTTGTTTTGGCCTCTCTCTGAACACCTTCAGACCTGTCGTTTTGTTTGCACTCTCTCAGTAGCTAACGGGTTAGTCCTGTCTGCCTGTGATTGGATGGTTGCTGGTTTGACTCCCATTTTGCAGAATAGTCACATGTCTGCTGGGCTCTTGAGCAAAGCCGTTAACCCTCCCCCCCCCCACCAAGGTGATGGGTGTGCAAAGAGATGCATTCCAGTACATCTGTACATGTACTCGCATTCCAGTGCACCTGTACTCGTATTCCATTGCACCTGTACTCGTACTCGTATTCCAGTGCACCTGTACTCGTACTCGTATTCCAGTGCACCTGTACTCGTACTCGCATTCCAGTGCCCCAGTACTCATATTTGTACATGTTGCAAATACAATATCATCCAATCAAATGTCTTCATCAAATTGTGAGGCACGGATATTTAAACCATGCCCATTAATGTGTCTCTTTCCCCTGGCGGCATTTCCGAGCCCTTAACCCCACGTGCCGACCAAATTGCTTTGGATTTTTCACAGCTGAGGCTGTGGATCTGTAGGCTACGCCGTCCTTCCCTTGACACAACACAGGGAGCCATTTTACCCATAAGGCAAATTTGCTGTGCTCAACGGTGCCCCTTTAAAGTAATAACGTTAAACGGCATGGCAGCAGTGGCTCCGACAGGCCAGACCGCAGCTGAACTGCAGCGGCTAACCACAGCGCTGATTGGGTGTGCCGGACCGGGGGCCCCCACCCTCCTCTCTCCCGGGGCAGCTTCCCCCAAACTACCCGACTTTGGCAGATGCTCAGAGCCGTCCGGCTGCACTGCAGAACCCGGTGAAAACAGATGAGAACTGAACCGAGACCACAGGGAGCTTTGCTACACCGAGGCTCAAATACCCAACAGAAAGGCGGCATGAAGGTTTGGATTTAAAGCCGTGTTTCCCAGCATAGCCCGCAGAGACCCCCAGATGGTCCTTATTTTTGCTCTCTCCCAGCTACCAACACGCCCATAGCAGGTATTCGGTGTTCTTGATTGGCCAGAATCTGGGTGAGAGCAAAGATGTGGATTGTCTGGGGCTCCCTGAGGACTGGATTGAGAAATACTGGTTTGAACAGAAAGCACATGGGGACAGAGAACCCGGTGATCTCGAACAGATGGTCCTCTCGGTGGGTCCTACACTTGAGTTGGCCCTTCCTCTAGGAAGCCTTTCTTCCTGCTGTGTTTCTGTTCCCCATAGGATCTTACTTCATCTCATTGTGTCATCTTCAACCGCACCTCCTAGATATTAGTCTAGGTCCATTTGTCAGCCGAACCAGACGTTTCGCAGTGCCGGGCTAGCTCTTACATGCTTTGATGAACGTCCCCTACCTACTCACACTCTAGAGTGGGTTGAAGTCATTTCCATGTCTTGTAAGACCCTGACTGGAATGAAGAGATGAAGAGAAGGTGGTGTAATGACTGGAATGAAGAGATGAAGAGAAGGTGGTGTAATGACTGGAATGAAGAGAAGGTGGTGTAATGACTGGAATGAAGAGAAGGTGGTGTAATGACTGGAATGCCTCATGAGGTGGGCAAGCAGGTTGTTCTGAGTTAGACTGTATGTCTTGGAGATTCCCCAGCTACTGGCTGGAATTCCTCCAGAATTTTGTTCAGGCTCTAGAGGTGACACAGTAATCACAGACAATGTAATGTAGACAAGATTGTACATTGCTGAAGTTTGGTGTGGACTGGAAAACGTCACTGATGGCTAATCCTGGCTCTTAGGTTCGTAGTAAATTGCACAGCCCCCACCAGGCTTGTCGTAATCATAGACCCCTGAGTTTAATCAAGTTGACTTTCCTGTCACTCATTCAGGATCAATCTGCGATCGACTTCAGGAACAGCGCATCCCATCGGCAGTCTGATAAATCGATACAATGGGGGGTTGGAAGTGTGTGTGTCCGCATGGGGGGGGACACATGATGTTCGGGGCGATAGGAAAGATTGTGGCAATGCTTCTCCCTCTGTTTTGTTCCATCAGTTTATATGTTTGTGTGTGTGTGTTTTTTTTTTTTTTTTTTTTAGATTTCAGAAAGTCAAATGCGAATAAGCCACATTGTTACAAGCTCAGGTAATCTCGTTTTAGGGGCAGTTGCTTTACAGCGTCATGCCCTGCTGTGTCAAGAGGGCACCTGGACTGTTTGTGTGTGCACACGTCTGTCTGTCTACAGTATTAACTGTAGTGGGGCCGCCTCCATCATTTCTGCATGCCTGTTGGGTTTGTGCTGGAAGCATTACTGGAAGCCAGCATCTTTCCATGTGCCAGTTCAGCTGGAGCTCTCGCCCCAGTGTCTCAGCTGCCGATTCAGTCATATTTCCTTACTAAATGAAAGCTTTTTGATATCGACAGTGTTTTTTTTTTTTGTGTTTTTTTTGTCACGGTTGTCACTTCTAAAGCCAACGAGGGGATGTTGTTCTTCATCTCGAGCCGTAAGCCTGCCTTGTGCTCGATCTCTTGAGGAAATCACCCCCCCCAGGGCCAAGGCTGCCTCAGAGAGCTGCCATGGAAACCAGAGAGGCTTACTAGAACGGGCCTCTCTGCCAACAGGCTCATCCGGTCCAGGGTGATGCTGTCTACAGGATATCATAGCTCTAGATTGTTTTGAAATGTGGAGGTTCACCACCCCCCCCCCCCGGTCTATGCATTTGTGTAAATCAGCACTGAAATTGTCTACTTACAATTTTTCATGGGTGACTTTTTTTTTTCTTATTTGTCTCATTCTACTTTCAGACACAACCCGCTGTTAGCATAGCCACCGACATAAATCAAATGTCATGTTTGCCTTCCTGTGTAAAGCTGTTGGCAGCATCAGGATGATGTTCCTCAGAGGGTGGTGAGGGCTGTGATGGAAGCGGGTGTTTGACCTGCTCTGGGGGGGTTTATTAAAGCAAGGCTTCTTCTGACACTCTGGGCCTCGGTTGTGTTCCTCCTAGACGCTGCTGGGGAGCCAGGAATCATCCTCTGTCCAGCTTTGGGTCTCTTACAACCGTCAGCCCATGAGGGCAGCTCAATTCAACACTCGCCACCCAATCACTGTAAGTACCCACAATGCAATGGGAGAGAACATTGCAAGGGTTCATGCTACCAGTCAACCTAATCTTCATGGTTCGTATGTACTGGGTCTGACTTTCTCCTTAGAACCTAATTATGAAGCGGATTAACTTTAGAAGCTTAAATGATTTGACTTATGATTTGGCTAATGATTTGGTTTAGGTTCCCCTCTAATGTCGAGCGGCTGCTAGTAGCATAGCCTGAGAGGTAACGTGGCCCTCTCATCGGTTATCTATGAAGTAATGGGGCCTCTAGCCTGTTCTATGTTCTATACGTTTGGTGAAGCCTACGCCCTAACCTTGGCAGGAGTACTACGTCGCAGACGCCTCGGAAGACCAGGTGTTCGTGTGCGTGAACCACCAGGACAACGTCACCCATCTGTACATCTCCGACACGCTGGGCCTCTCCTTCTCTCTCTCGCTGGAGAACGTGCTGTATTACAGTCCTGATGGAACTGGCAGCAACACGCTTATCAGGTTAGTTTTGAGCCTTGGGGTGAATGGTTTTGACTAGGCGTACCCAATTGTGGTTTCCTGAGGACTAAATTCCATTTGTGACACAAAGCAAAGGTCCAGTATGTCTGGAAAAAAATTCAACGGGGGTGGGTGGCCCTCTGACAATTTGAGGTCTGGATTTAGATGGATTTCAGTCTGGATGACGATGGAGTGCACCAGTTGGCGATCACTAGTTTAGATACAACATCAATGACTGGGGCAGCAGTGCTAAGATTGAAAATGAAGACATTGAGTGTGATGGTGACAGTAATGGACACAGAGATTGTACTTTTGATGAGATAGAGACATTTATGACTTCGTTGTCGGTGAAGGCAAGGACCGAATATGACTGGGACTGACGAACGTGAACAGACTCTTTGAGATGATGACAATTTGACATTGACATCGCTAAGGAATGACATTGGTGAGGATGCTAACATTAGCGGATCGTGATGATAATGCGGAATAGTGTGAGGAGAATAAGAGCGATGACTAAGGAAACGACTGAATATTTTGTCATGGATGAGTGTGATCGGGCTGATGTGTTAATTACCCCCTCCCACCTGTCAGTGGATTACCAACACGCTGAAAGCAGTATGCAGAGCCTGGAGCTCACTTGTCGGACGCCGGGCAACCAAAGTACTAGCTCCTGAACTTCCACTAATCCAATTACAAGTTTGCTCGGTACTGCTGGTGACACTGTACTTGCAGGTGTTATCACAAACGAATATGAAACCATGCACAGGAGTTTGATGAATCACCTGCCTGGATCATCATCCATTGCTTACAGAATGCAGAAATGATTTCAACCCACTCGAGTGCTGGTTTATTTAACCCCGTTTGGTAAAGTGCCTTCATCTAAAGTTATAGCAGTTAGCCTGGCTTTGTGATACTCAAAGAATCAGCTATAAGGACACTGTCAAAACCTCAGCATTGGCAATTGGCATCCCTCCACTAACAATTATTCAATAACAATCAGTAATATAACTATCGCTGGGCTGGATTAAGTCAAGAGACTGGGTGGAGCCTTCCCCCGCTTCCCAAAATGGGATAAACACGTCACTGCTTTCGCTAAGAATGCAAAGTAGCTGATGTACTTATCGAAACAGCTGCAGAAACTCAAGGTTACCCATCCCATTTTTTTATAGTTCTGTAGAGTCATTCAAAAGCATCCGTACATCCTCCGTTACTGTAAGTGCACAGTTGTCCTTGCTACTTTTGGCTGTAATCTGCCCCCCGTTGAACATCTGCACAGTCATGGGGGCGACACGAATAATGAGGTTCCTCACCAACCTCCTCCCGCCCAGGCCTCAGTTTATTCCGAAAACTCACTTCTGGGAAACATCACAAGGCTCTGTGGCACAGTTCTAAAATGCCAATATGAAAATGAAATATTCATAATAGTAATTAATAGCACCATTTACATTTTAAAATGACACTGACAAGAAAATAAGAAGAGCATTGTGCACGCTTTACGAGAACCTTCGTGTTGCATGTGAAAATAACAGTAATCATCGAAAAGAACAGTAATCATGAGTGTATGTGTTCGTATGAAAGGGTTAAAGTAAGTGTGAGCAATGTGTTACACGTCGGTGCTTTTCAAGAGTAATGTTCAGCTGTTCGCCAGTACCACAGTCTCGAAGTTGCCAGAAACGAGAGCTTTTACTGTGTATGTGAAGTACTTGGTGAATAAGTACCAGAGATGGGTAGTTCAGTCCAAGTCCAAACCAAGATTTTGTTTCCACCAACCGGTTGAGTACTGTGACTGTGACTCGTTATATTAGTGTTTCTCAGTCCTCAGGGACCCACAGATGGGCCACGTTTTTGCTCAATCCCGACTCTCAGGGAATTGGGAGAGAGTCAAAACGTGGACCGTCTGGGGGTCCCCGAGGACTGGTTTGAGAAACACTTCTTTATACTCAACTTGTTCTGGATTTGTACTCTCGGAACCTGGATTACCCAGCTTCGATTTAAAATGCGATCCCGACTCTTCTGACTGTGCTAATGATGATTATGATGATGAAGATGGCATTTTGGGCTGGATGTAGTGTGTACGCCAGTGGGTGACCCCCCCAGGGACCTGTGCCCACAGGTACTTCGCCAGTGAGCCCTTTGCAGACCTGCACCGTGTGGAGGGCCTGCGTGGGGTCTACATTGCCACGCTGATCAATGGCTCGCTCAGCGAGGACAATATGCGCTCTGTCATCACCTTCGACAAGGGGGGTACCTGGGAACTGCTGCAGCCCCCCAGCACTGACAGCCTGGGCGGCACCCTTGACTGCCAGGTATCACCGCTGGAGATGGTCCTGTCAAATGAATAGAAAATAGAACAGTAATTCTTCATTCATCTCTATGGGGGAATTCTATGTTTTTGTCTGTCAAAACTTGCTCCCCGTGAAACAAACATACATCTAGAGAAGAGAGCAAGCTGAGGGGGGGGGGGGGTCACAGCTCTGGGTCAGCCAGCATGCAGCGCCCCTGGAGCTGGGAGTTAAAGGGCCTTGGTCAGGGGCCCAATGACAGAATTAGTCTACCGGCCCCAGATCTGAAACAGTGAGCAGTGACATGGAGAGGAAGCCAGTTTATGTAGATTGGATAATGGGCCTCTATTTGTTTGGGGACATAAATGACTGTGTGTTTGTGTCCTTTTTTAAATGTATTGTCACACTGCTTTTAACAGTGATTTGTCTGTGTTTTGAGGTTTTTGCATAACTGGTGGTATTTTGCCACCGGCTGTCTAGCCTTTCGACTTACTGTCCCCTCTGCCTCCCCCCCCCCACCCCCGCAGCTCTCCAAGGGCTGCTCACTGCATCTGGCCCAGCGCTGGAGCCAGCTGCTCAACGTCCAGCTGCGGAGGATGCCCATCCTGTCCAAGGAGTCAGCCCCAGGCTTCATCATGGCCACAGGTGGGTGGGTCCCTGCTCCCTCTGACCAGCAGGGGGAGTCCTACTACCTTTGTCACTGTTCATAGTTATTTGTCTCTGGTTTCGATTTTTCGAGGCATGAAGCCAAAGGGCTCGACTGCAGAATGTCGTAGAGCCGTCTTCTGTACGACAGCAGCCCCAGTCGAACCGCAGCCACGATCCAGACTTCGCTGATTCTCTTCCTGCTCTTTTATGGCTGCCTGCCCCGTGCCACTGTGGCATGTCGGGCAGCCGCGGAACGCGGTGGAACCTCATAGCTGAGGAACCAGATCCGCGGCGGTGGCGGCGGCACCTTCCCGCGCCCTCAGTCCGTCTCCGCCACTGTCACTTTCATCACGTTACGCCACTAAAATGGCATCCAGTAAGAAAACTCGTCCGTAGGAATGTGCTTAGGCAGGTCTGTAATCCAGAGAGCATGTTTTCACTTAAAGCTGGTTTGCAGCTTGTCTGCCAGCACTGAGGGGGGTTTTTCAAAGGAGGAGGGGGTATTCTGGGGTCATGGTGTAGCCCAATGCATAGCTGGAGGTATAATACAAATCTGTCAGCATCTTCCCCAAATTTTTCCCAAGGTCCACTCACCATAGTCATTATCTCTTGTTTGTTGGTTGGTTTTAGAGAGCGCTCTTTCTGCTCTCGATGCTTAATTGGACGATCATTAGATAAGGCGGGAGGTTTGTCCTCCTCTTGTTATCTTGGTAACACAGACGATGTAATTAGGAGTTTCCTTCATCCGCATAGTAATTAGCGTGCCCCCCTCCCCCGAGACATTCGTACTCTGCTGTTCCGGGCCCAGCTGCCGGCGGCTGCCCCCTTTCTGTGTCGGGTATCGGCGATGAAAGTTCCTTTCGCTTTATTTCCATTTTCCCTCCACCCTAAGCCCATTTTTCTGGGCTTCAGGGAGGTAATATCATTTGTGTTTTATCTGTAAGGGACAGTTCTGCCTTTGAGTTATCGCCTACGATACGACGACCTTCTGCCCCCCCCCCCCCCAAGAAAATTTAGTGCGGCGTGAGAGTTTGGTCGATTTCCCAGAGCCGAGTGTGGGTTTGTACTAGTGGAGCAGCCCCATAGGGGAGCAGTGGCTGCCTGCCTAACTGCAGGCACACTGAGTTTCTCACCAGAAGGTAAACAAATATCCACCAGCTGGTGGTGAAATGGCGTCAAGATACGACTTGGCTCCAGGGGGCAGTGTTGCACAGTGTGTTCATTGTGTGATTAGGGTTGTGACCCCTCCCGCCCTCTCTCTCTCAATCTGTCTCTTTCTCTCTCTCTCTCTCTCTCTCTCTCTCTCGGTCTCTCTCTATCTGTCTCTCTCAGGATCTGTGGGGCGCAGCCTGGCCAATAAACCTAATGTGTACATGTCGAGCAGCGCTGGGGTTCGTTGGAGAGAGGTAAGTCAATGCTTTAGCACCTACACTTTAGTTGTAGTAATGCATTGTGGGAGACAAGGGAAGGTTGGTCATTAGATATATGTGAACCCATGGTGGTGATGTCACGCAATGATTATTGATAACCTCTGATTGGGAATTAGAGCTATTAGAATATTATAGTACGATACTCATTACATTAATGGTAACTTAGCAATGGTGCATCTGGGAAGCAGATTTTTAGCAGTAGGCTTGTATGTGTTCTAGGCCCTGGCTGGTCCACACTTCTACACTTGGGGAGACCATGGTGGAATTCTCATGGCTATTGCACAAGGTGGCCCCACCACGGAGTTAAAGTGAGTCTGCCCTGCACCCCATGACACGAATCACCTGTGCTGTGCGCACAGAGAAGCTGGGTTAAGGTATGTGCTGAACTGTAACTTGCAGTGTCATCCCATGGTGAGTTCACCTGTCTCTCTGGTTCATCCGTTTGCCAGGTTCAGCACCAACGAGGGGGAAACGTGGACGCCTTTCCAGTTCTCCTCCAGGGAGGTGTACGTGTACCAGCTGCTGACAGAGCCTGGGGAGAAGAGCACCGTCTTCACCATCTTCGGCTCCTATGCCGACCAGGGTCACAGCTGGCTCATCCTGCAGGTCAACGCCAGCGATGTCCTGGGTGAGAAACCGCTTGCATCTTGAGGTTCATGCTCTGCATTATCAATGGGAAAGAAATTGATTATAGCTGTAGCACTTCAGTAGAAGCACTGCTGCCTCACACCTTTGGAGACCAGAGTTCAGTTCCTTGTCTCCGTATCTGTGGAGTTTGCATTTTCTTCCTTATGGTGTTTTAGAGGTGCCAGATTGTCTCTAAGTGTGAGGGGTTGGTTCCCTGGCTCATGCCCCTTATTAGGATAGGATCTAGGCCCCTCACAGCCCTGTATAGGACTTTGGTAGCCTTGATAATATATGCGTTTATATCAGTACTGTGTAACTGTGGTAGCTCCAGTACCTGTGTGTGGTATTGGTGAATGCATGTGGCTCCTGTGTCATTGTGCTAGCTCCAAGGCCTGTGTGTAAACCCCAGTGCACCACTGCAGTAGCCTCAGTATTGGTGAACATATCTGGTCCCTGTGTCATTGTGGTAGCCTCAGTATTGATGAGCACATCTGGTTCCAGTGTGATTGGTGAACACATCTGAATCCTGTGTCATTGTGGTAGCCTCAATATTGGTGAACACATCAAGTTTTATGTCTTTATTGAACACATCTGGTTTCTGTGTCATTTTCATAACCTCAGTATTGGTGAACATATCTGGTCTCTGTGTCATTGTGGTAGTTTAAATATTAGTGAACACCATCAGGTTCCAGTGTCATTATTGGTGAACACATCTGGTTCCTTGTGTCGTTTGGCAACCTCGTTATTGGTGAAAACATCTGGATCCTGTGTCA
>JAABNX020000044.1:17596862-17607435 GCA_015163995.2 Mormyrus lacerda | reverse complement strand
TAAAGGACTTGTATATTTTTCTTATATAGTGAGTGACACTGGGACGTTCTCTAACTCTGTGTGTGTGTGTGCGTGTGCGCTCAGCTGTACGGCGTGTTCTTCGCTACCTCCTTCCTGGACCTGTACCGCCAACCCCACAGCCGCAACAGCACAGGCAGCAGCCTGACAGTCGCCGTGGAGAGCGATGAGCAGTACCTCTTCCTGGCGAGTCACCACTCCTCTGCTTAGGCTCCTCATTTTCTCTAAGGCCCACCCCTCAGGCTTGGGGCTCTCCACACTTTCTCAGCCACCGTTCACTTACCAGTCCAGTAGGGGCGATTCTAGGATTTTTTTTAAAGTGAGGTCATAATTCTTACAGAGAGGTCAACCATATCATTAGCCAATGAATGTGATTTGAAATGTTGAGTGATAGGGATGGTACACTCCGGGGACCAATCAGCATTCGGCAGGGTCCCTCTGTGACCCCGCCCCTGTATACACCCCTGAGTCTTTAGCACACTTGTACTGGCTATCCCCTCTGCTGTTTGTCAGTGTGCTGACGCCTGCGTGCGTGTGTGTGACACAGGTGCGAGTCATCTCGCCCTACCTGGGCCCCCCCTCCGAGTACTCCGTGGTCAGGATGATTCCCAGCGGCAGGCTGCCCCCACGCAACCTGCACAAGGTGCGTGTGGATCACACCCAAGCCACGCTGAAATGGCAGCCACCTTACGACATGCCCGCCACTCCTCTGGTAAGCTCCCCCTACAGGTCATCACAGGAATGCAGTTAGCGCAGATAGAATACAGTTTAAAATGTTTATTATACATTAGTGATGATCCTGTTGAGGCCTTTGCCATAACAGATATTAGTTATTTTATTATTTGTTAAACGCTGTTGCATCATGGCCTAATGGTGAATGATAGATACAGGCAGTGTTTGAGGTAAATAAGTAATTGGTTTAACAAACCCTTACAGAAGTCGCTTTTTATCGTTCAGGAAATCTTATAGCAAAACAAAATATAGGCCCAAAATGCATTAATTATACATACCGAAGAACACATTAAATAAAGATAAATAAAAAATTAAGATAACTTATAGGTCAGTTTTTCCATGTATCGCTGTTATTTTGCGGATTGACTGAAGTCCGGCTCCTCTCTGACCCCTGCGTGCCTATGCAGACGTACTTGGTGCACGTGAAGGACATGGTGCGTCGCACAGAGGTGAGCTACAAGGTCACCACGCAGAACAACACTGTGGAGTATGTGCTGCGCCGCCTGGAACCTGGTGGGCGCTACAGCCTCAGCGTGCGCCTCAGCAACATGAGCAAGGAGGCCAGCCTGGCGCTCAGCACAGGTAGGCCGGCGCACCGCACCGACGACTGGCACCGCTCTCGCTGCCAGTTGACCCTGTCTTCATGTCTCCCCATCTCCCCCCCTCCACGGCCAGTGCCCCTGCCCGCCCCAGAGGCCCTGAAGATCCTGGTTGAGAATGATCACGTCTTTCTTCTGTGGAAGAGCCTGGCACTGAAGGAGAAGAGCTTCAACGAGAGCAGGGTGAGGCCCCCAGTAGGGGGTGCATATGGGGGCGGGGCCACATGGGCACTGAATCACCCGTGGGGTGCCGATTTTTGCCCCCCACGGCACTACACTGTTGCAATGTAGGCATAATTAGCGCAGAGATGACACCACTGTGATTCTCAGGGCTACGAGCTGCACGTCTACGACAGCATCACTAACTCGTCCACCTGCCTGGGCAACACCACGGATACCTTCTTCCGGGTCGGCAGTCTGCTCCCGGGCCACAACTACACCTTCTCCGTTCAGGCGCGCTGTCTGCTAAACGGGCAGCTGTGCGGGGAGCCGGCGCTGCTGCTGTACGACGTCCTGAGCACAGGTGCGGGCGCTACACGACTGCGGTATCCTCTAAGCAACACCGCCCCCTAGCTTCCATTTTGTTTTTTGTCCGACGTTTTGACCGTCTGTGATGGAGGGTAGCAACAACACTGATCCTGTGTCCGTCATGGCTCCCCGCAGCCCCAAAGGGCGTTCCGTCCCAGGAGGGCCGCTCGGGTGATGCTGCGGCCGTGGTGGTACCCATCATGTTCCTGCTGCTGCTGGCGCTGGGCGGCGGCACCGTGGCCCTGTACATGCGACATCGACGGCTCCAGCACAGCTTCACGGCCTTCACCAACAGCCACTACAACTCGCGCCTGGGATCGGCCATCTTCTCCTCTGGGGACGAGCTGGGTGAGCCCCCCCTTCCCCCTCCACCTCCCCAGCTGATCCTCATACCTGCTTAGCTGAAGCTTAACCCCACAATCAGTACAGCTCTGGCAGTGCATCATGGGAACCAACAGTGGTGTAACAGTCCGCGGTGATGCGTGCGGATCCCGCCCCCCGTAGTTTGAGAACCACCGATTAATTGCAAAGTTTAACAATATTAGTGTGAAATACAGTTTTTCACCCTTCCATGTAAAATGGTAAATGGTACATTTTATTTCTAGGGATAGGCTGATTTTATTTCCGTATCATATTTTGTTTCAGAAAACCCTTTTCTTATAGCTTTCGATTTGTTAACGATAATATCCCTGGAGTGACCTCTGCCTCTCTCCGTCTCTCTCCCAGGTGACGAGGACGAGGACGCACCTATGATCAGCGGCTTCTCGGACGATGTTCCCATGGTGATAGCGTAACGGGGGGGGAGGGAGGGAGTTCCTTAACAACCACCCGCCTATACTGAACCCCCCGCCCCGCCCTCCCCTCCGCAGACAGGCTTTCTTCTTCCCACCTTCAGCCATTAACCCCCTCCTGCCCCTCACTCCCTCTCTTTTCCTCTCTACCCCTCCCTCTAGAATTTCTGCCAGTGGGGTACAGCTGCAAGGGTTTAGGAGATTGCGAGAGAAAGCAAAAAGATAAGAAAGATATTTTTAAATATTCGATGCACTTTTTTGGATGCGCAATAACTTATTTTTTTAGTATGTATATCCATATGTGTGTGTGTGTGTGTATACATATATATATATATATATATGTATATGTATGTATATGCATATGCATAATATACATATATATGTGTAAGGAGAAGAACATGTAAACATGTAGGCAGAAGTGGATCAAACTGTGAAGCATTTGTTGGATGAATTAACCACAGAAGCCGGGCCTGCAAAGGAGAGTATCTTTTGGACTGCACAGCTACACTCACCTGCCTGCTCGCAGACACACACCCACCGTCGTAAATTAGCATATTGCATCGATCGGGCAAAAATAATATCCACTGTCACCCGGCTAAGGTACTTATTCCGAGATCTACGTATCTTGCGTATAACGAGTCGTTTTCGGATGCTGATCAGTAGCACGCTCCACAGGATGCGGCGATTAGGCCGTCGGTGTGTTTAGGCAACTTGTCTCTTGAATGTCCTGTTTCATCAAAAAAAAAAAAACAGAAACGGTTTTATGATGAGATTTAGTCATGAATCTACAAGGCTGGCCCTAAGAATCTGAGCTGGGGGGGGAGGCCAGTCCCTTTTAAACTGGTCCACCTGTGTCAGCTGGGTTTTGTCCTGGCACTGGTGGCAGCTGCAGGCAGGTGGCGTTCGCCGCACACCGACCAGCATGGGATCAGGCAATGCTGACATGTGCCAAACTTCTGGATGAAAAGTGAAAAGAGAAACAAAACAGAGGCAGCTGCCTCTCTGGGAGATTCTCCCCCCGCCTTCCGGGGAGACGGACTTGATATCCATGCTGAAGAGCCATTTTAACTGGAAGTGGGATTTTTTCTTTCCTTTGTTTTATTGATTTGTTACATGAATGTATTTTATAAATGTGTGATCTTTGAGATGATGAATCTGTCACTTTGCTTCACTTTCAGGAACAAACACACACACACACACACACGCGCGCGTGCACACACGCCCAGTCTGCGTCATCTTCACTTTGAGGCAGAGAGCCATATACCCACCCCAGCATCGCACCTCTCCGGCTCTGGTGAGGAGTAGGGTTTACCTCAGGGGGGTGATATTCCCTTAACCTTTTACCTTTTCCCCTTAATTTTCACTTAGCTTGGTTGGAAACCAAGGCCTTCAAAACCCAAACTGCCCCAATAATATGTGTGTCCCCCACCCCCCATCCGCACAATATAGGTCATAATGCCTCCTCTGCCTCATTCAGCATAGTGGCTTTTTATTTTGCCTTGATGGGGGTTGTAACCATAGCGATGGTAAAAAGCAAAGGTTTATTGCTTGGTTTGTCACAATTTGCCTTTTTTAGAACCCTCTGAGATGTATGTAATCCCACATACATATATAAACGCGCACACACGCATGGTACAAGCCCAGTTCTATGCTCACTGTTGAATAATTCTGAGGCTGTAAACATTTGCTATTATGTGACAGCAAATACCTTCTCAGACACCTTTTTTTTTTTCTTTGTTTATTTTGTCGTCTCAGATTATTAAAGCTTCACTTTATTTTTTTACATTTTCTCACGGAATCAAAATGTTTTAATATTTCTAATGTTCTAAGTGTTAGTGGTTTGTTGCCTTTTTTTGTCCTGATTTGTTTTTTTTTTGTAAAGTAGGATTGCTTCACTAAGTTTACTGCACACAATGTGATGCTAACAGGACATTTTAATCTCCCAGCTTAAAAGGTCTCAAGGGAATATGAGTGCTTGGTTACACAGGATGTAGTCAGAGTGTATTACAAAAGCCGCTTATACCTAAATAAACTTGTTAAACTTATGCAGTGTGCATTTATCTGTGGGTAGGGTCATGGCAAGGGTGGGTATGTAGGGAGATGCCCCCACAAGTGCTCTTTTTCTGCTCTGGAGTCACATATGGGCACTATGCAGGGTTCACTGCAGAACAACTGGGAAAATTCTGTAGTGGGAAAATGAAAATAGTCTTGGGTTTTTGATTTTTAGGCGAATCCATTGCCTCGCGGGAATGTTGGTCCATTGTCCCTGCTGAAGTTCTGGTTCTGTAGGCATTGTAGAACATCCCAGGCTGTAGCTTTGAGTTCTGTCAGCGGAGACTGAGTGTAGACCGAGCGTGGTGGTGTACGCTGCCCGTCGCACATGTACCCAGCTGACGTGTTCCGCCTGCTTTTCCTCCGAGTCCGAACAGCGCCACCAAACCGAGCTCTGAATTCCAAGCACCTTCTCACCACAAGCCGCCCCTTGCTCGTCTGGCCTGGGGAGGGAGTTCTCCTGGTGCACCTACCGGGGGGGGGCTTCCACGGAGGGCGGCACATGATCTGCAAAAGCACAGTTCTGCGGAGGTCTGACCCAGCCCCACGTAACCAGCAAAATCCATCTGCGGAAAGTGTCAGATGGGGAGACGGTCGATTACAAGCTGCCTTTTGATGTTTCTCTCTCGGCCGCTCATTACCTCATAGAGAATGAAATACATCCTGGGATAAAAACAAACGCAGTCACCATTTATTTTTTGATTGTAGCATTGTAGGTTTTCTTTGAAATTCAGCGATCCTTCTAGGGGCCTGGCTGTCATTTGCTGCTCGCCTGGTCTAAAGGGCCTCAAAATTGGGCTGAACTTCATAAGGAAAATAGTGTGGTGTACTCACAAGCTACCACCGGGTGGCACTCTTCCATTATGCCCTAATACTACCCATCCCAAGCACCAGACAAGCATTTCATCCCTGCATGATCGTGTCTGAATCAAACAGGTGGCAAATAGGAAGTCTCTCTAACAGCAATGCAATGGCATTTATTTGAAAGCGACCGGCATGAATTGTAACAAGAACTGTTTCATAACTGGAAAGGAGAAGTTTTAAGTGGCAGGGAAAATGTAGGATAATGGCATTTCATTAATGCTCTTTCATGCTTTTGATAATCACTAATGCATTAATGTGACTGTTTTGTTGACACCATTAAAAAGGTTTAACTTGAAAGCATGGTAGTCCTGGAACGTGTGGTTATTTAAGACTCCGCACTGAGCGATTGGCTGACAGGCAAGCAGTGACTTCTACAGAGTTTAAAAACACTTCTTCTATGTAAATGGCGCAGGGCAAAATCTAGGAGACGGGTTCAGTAGCGATGTGTCATGAAGTATTTTTAGACCACCCAGAAACCCTGAAGAAAACATTCCGCGAATCACATTGTAATAAAGGTCGACGAAGGTGAATTTCATCATCTGAAAAGTTCAGTGGTTTCATAGTGTGTCTCACGCAGCCTGTGCACCACTGTGGCCTGTGAGTTTGCTCCATGTGCGTATGGGTGGTGTGTGGCTCTGTGGGTTAGGCCTTTGTGGTCGGGAGCGGGAGGTTTTTGGTTTGAATCTCATCCTCGCCTATATGTGTGTATATATGTATATATAAATAATATCACACACACACCTACCCATGGAAAGGCTCATTTGTATTATTCTCTACATTTTGGAATGATTATAAAAACTTGTTTAAAAAATTAAATAAAATATATCAAATTATGTACTGACCGAACCAAAAAAAAAAACACAATAAATTATTGGCCGCGTTTCCTTCACTCTCTGGTCAAACTCCTCCGAAGCTATTTCTGCTGTGTTTAGCTCAGGTGGGCAGATCGTGTGATGTGACGCTTTCACTCCCCTTTTGCCTGGCTGGGCGTGTCCAAACTTTTGATTGTGTAAAAAGCGTTCCAATGTTCTTGTGCAAATGACAAATAAAAAAGCGAGCCTTGGAATTGAAGCTCATGGTAATGCAGAGGCAGCATGAGACCATGACAGTGAAAGTTTGTGTGTGTATATGTGTGTATATATATATATATATATATATAAATTATTATTTATTTGATGGTGGTGGGGCTTGAGGAGCTCCTGCCAGTTCCTGCTGCTTTTCCCATGGCCGGCCATCACCTTTCCCTGTGTTCTGCTCTATCCGCTGCCCTGCTTCTGTCCCTCGGTGACCTTGCGTCGCAGGATCTGCAGCATTGCTGAATTTAAAGCTCTCACATTTCCTATAATCCCAGCCCTCACGGGGCCCCGGCAGCGTCGAGCGCAACCAATTCCTGACAGGAACCATGTCCTTACTTCACCTTTCTCTCAGCTTGGCTCTCTTGAGCTCCCCCCACCCCACCCCAACAGAATTTCTTTGTCTGAGCCGAGCTGCGAAATCTTCACAGTAGATTCAAGACTCTGATTGTGTGTGGTTTTCTCGGTCTTAAAAAAAAAAAAAAAAAACATATTTACTGTGGCTTGGCTCTGCTTTCGACCAGAGACCGCAGGCACGTCGTCCTGCAGGCAGAGGGGAATTCACTCGCTTCGCATCCTGTTTAAAAATCACACGCTGCTCCTACGCTGCCCGCTCTCGGCTCCCGCTTCCCCTTCCCCTATGCCCTTCGGCCTCTTTCCGCTGGTCGCATTTCACTCATTTCTTTGCCGGACAGAAAAAAAAATGGCAGCCCTGAAACCAGGTCGGACCTCATTCTGTCGCGGGATCTCTGTTTCCTTGCATTCATCTTCAGAATGTCCCTCTGCTCTGACTCATAGCCCAATCTCGCCTCGTCTTCCTTCGGTTAAGCTACAGTGTGCTGAAGCATCGAGGTCCAGGCTGCGTACGCGGCACGGATAGGATGGAACCTCTTTTCACTGACTGCCATGTATTTGTTGCATTTTTGGTATGTGTAGTTAAACGGCTTTTGCATCAGGAACAATTAAGTACTTGCTGGTATAGTGTTGCTTTATTCCTTTGAAGGCTATAAATTGAAACACAATTGATTCAACACTTATATAACTGGAATGTGGACATGGTGGTTGTGGGTTCAAAATTAAATCAGGATTGTGTTTAATTTTTAAAAATTGGACTCTAGCAAAAAAAAAAAGCCCTGGAAATCCCTGGGATATCCCTTAAAGATATTTTAGTGTGGAATCTTAGTAATATAGATGGTTCTTCTGAAGTTGAATTGTTTTATTTCAGTGTGTTTGGACTAAATGGGGCCCAGAAGGCTTTGTGTTCAGCCAGACGGAAAGCAGACACATGTAACCCATTTTATTTGCCGATTCATTAAATAACCACTAGAGGGTGGTGGTGCGACAAGTAGCTATTTTTCATTTCTCCATTGTGGCTGGTTTTGGTGTTGAGCCAATACTTGTCAGTAAATATTTGAAGTTAATATAAGAGACCCAAATGCTTCTCATGTGCGGCTATTCCTGCATCCTTGTCTTAGAAGTCTTGAGACTGCACAATGCGCGGTAGAACATATCAGGGCAGACGTTTCTGGGTCTTCCCGTGGATCCTCGAGTTAATGTGCCGGGAGTCTGTCAGACAGGTGTGTGGGTAAGTGAGTGTAGAAATGAGAGTTGCGCTGGAGGTCTTGTCGAAGGGCCCCCACTCTAAGGCCCCGATGCACAAAGCAAAGAGGGTCATCTGAGGCGGTGTAGCCGCTCACTCCTGCTTTCGCCGCCTGTGTGCTCGGTCCCAGCCGTGTGACTCTGCGCCAAAGAAAGCCATCTTGGGGCTTCACTGGCTGGCCAGCATGCAAGAGGGGAAGGAGCCTGCCAGGGAGGGAGGACAAAGGAGGAGGGGGAGGGCACTTTCATTTTGACTCACGGGGGATTAAATCAAGTCGGCTAGAAGCCATTTTGAGGCGAACCACATCCTCGAGGTCTTTTCAGTCCCACGTTACATCTCTTGTTTTTGGAAGCACCTTTAGTGTTCAGTCTGGATGCTCTATGGTCAAGTAACACTAACACAGACGCAAAAACTCAGGGGTTGGTCTGTGGCCCAGTGGGTTACGACCCAGTGCCTGTGATCAGGAGGTCACTGGTTCAAGTTCCAGAGGAAGACCAGTGACTTTGCTGTTAGGCCCTTCAGCATGGCCCTTAACCTCAATTTGTTCATGGCGCTGGCTGGCCATGCTTCAGTTGTATGCTGTGTTGGGGAAGTTACAAAAGTAATCTATTAAAGATAGGGGTATTTAATCTATTTAAGAAAGCTCAGGTCCAGAAAGTACAAATCCAAACCAAAGTTTTGTTTCAACCAACTATTTGAGTACTAGTTGTGACTGCAACTCTTTATACTCAACAGGTTGGTTGAAACAAAACCTTGGTCTGGGTTTGTACTTTCTGCACCTGAACTTTCCACCTCTGCGCCTCGTCAAGGTGGAAATAAGATGAAATACTAATTTCACCCCAGACCAATGAAGCAACACTTTTATTTTGTAATTTGACCTGGATTCTACTGTTTGCCTTAGTGTTATTGTAACTGCTGGTTAAATAATTTTAGCGTATTGTGCTTTGAAGAGTGTCTTCTAAACTTGTACCGCTATCCCAGCTAATGCAATATGTTTCCTTTGAGAAATAAAAAATTCATTAAAAATAATATTTGTGTGAAGTTCTGTTTGAAGACAGGAGAGTTCAAGACACCATCAGCACTCAGCAGCAGGTCCCTCCTACTTCCCTAATTGGTCCAGACTTCTGTTTATAACCTTTCAACACCAATCAAATGCTGCATAATAAAGGTTTCCATAATATGTGTAAGAAAGATATATTAATCTGTCAAAAATTTAAAAGCTATGGGAAAAAGTGCAACTCTCTTCAAAGGGCAGTCAATAGAGTATACATGGACAAGGTGAATGATTTTAAAAAATGCTTTCCAAGATTGGTAGAAATTCAAGCGACCTGTACGCATTGTGAAAGTAACAATTTTCAAAATGTTTGCTACATGGGTTAGACTAAATATATTGCCTTGAAATACAGGGGTCTTTAACTATTGTATCAAGTTTTGTTTATGTTGTTTACTATGGTTATGCCACTATATTTACTCATCATAATTAACATGCCGTGTTATTTATATCACACTATAGATGTATATTTTTCAATTTATTTGTCACTTGTATATATTGTGCAGCTGTTTGTAACACTTTTACACTTTGTTGCACTTTTCAAATTAGATGGCAAACTGCATTTCTTTGGTTGAATAGTTGGTTGAATCAAATCGAATCTAATTACATGGAGATCAATTCTTATATCTGTATGTACTGTAGTTATTTATATGTGTATATTATTGTGTGTCTCTGTGAGTGAATCAATGTCTAGCATCACATAACTCAGCTGTTGTAAAAACAGTAAAATCGGTCACAGCGGTAATAAATCACCTTATACTTCAGCTACTGGAACATCTTTGTAGTGATGTTTTGTATAATTGAAGCTGTGGTTTTATCGTTTGTGATGCCAGACCGACGCATTTTGCTGTGACAGGAGCGAATCTTCCAACGAGGAAGAGCGGCAAAAGAGTGCAGCGACGCAAAGGTTGTTTGAGGGGAAGTAAGAGCCCATGCTGAAGGGCGTGGGGCCCACGAAGACCCCAGGGGGGTCGGGGGGGGGCTCTTCCATCAGTTCCAGATGGCCCCTTTTATTAAAGCCCAAGGTCCGACCTCTGACCGATTAAAGAAATAAGCCGGCAGCACAGAGCACAGCGGAGCGGAGCTCGCGGCGCGGGGCACGGTGATCAGGCGGCGCGAGGGAGCGGCCGTGTAAAACGATCGCGCCAAGCGGCCACATGCACGGACCCCTACCTGCAAGGCTGACAGGAAGGCAACAGCTCTCTTGGTCATGGAGGAATTTAAAAAAAAAAAAAAAAAAGGAAAAGAAAAAACAGCCCATCAGA
>JAABNX020000044.1:17508554-17532278 GCA_015163995.2 Mormyrus lacerda | reverse complement strand
TCAAACAATAGGGGGGGGGGGGGGGTGGGCCACAGATGCGCCATCGGCCCAGAACCATGCGTACGAAGCATGACCGGGATCGGAGACCCGCTACCCACGAGCCGCGGTCAAAGGTCGAAGCGACCGGATCCAACCAGAGGCACAATAAATATAGATGAGAAATGTCCGGTTGTCTTTATGGCTTTGGGACACGTCAACAGAAAAGCAGCTCTGGAATATAGCACTTAGGCCTTTTTTCCACAGGGACAGGGGGTGAAAAACTAGGCACCATAATTCCTCGTTTTTGGCAGAAATCATCCCATGTGGTTCTTTATTTTTATGGAACTGAATTGGCAATTTGGGACGAGGAGGCAGGGGGGACAGGGACAGGAACGGGAAACATCAAAAAATAAACACAGAAACATCGCAGCTTTTAAAGCATGTTAATAATGACTTACCGATGGTCTCCTCATTGTTTCCCAATGGGTTCTTTACGCTTACGGTGCCCGCGGTGCTTGGCAGGGGGGACTGGCGCGTTGGCTCCATTGTGGCCCGCGAGAAAAACGAAACGCGACCACGCGACCGACGCGACCGCGGAAAAGCAAATGCAAAAGGAGTAAAAACAAAGAAGGCGTTAGACAGAAAAAGAGAGAGAGGGAGAGGGTGAGGGAGAGAGAAGGAGACCGGGAGAGAAAGAACGCAATCAGGAAGAGTGAGAGAGAGTAGGAGAGAGAGGAAGAAAAAAGAAAAAGGCAAACAAAAAAAAACAGGTTCCTGTGCTTTTCGGACTTAGTTTGTCAATCTGAAAATAAATAAATAGAGAATGAAAGAAACTATGTTGGAGCCTGAAGAAATCTCTGTGTTCTACTACCCGGGTGCTTGCTTAAGAGCCAAATGACAGCCAACATCTGTTTGTAAGAAAGCCAAGATCGAGTCTTAAAAACATTGGCTTGGTTTTCACTCTCTCTCTCTGCCTCTCCCTGGCTCCCTCGCCCTTCGCCTTCCCGTAGAATCTCCTCCGTCAAAAGCGAAATAAAGGAGGGCTTGGAGATTTTGGCACGGGCGATTTGGCGTGGCGCACCAGCACCGTCTCTCCTCAACCCCCCCTTCCCCCGTGCCAGCCGGGCCAGGTAAGCTGATCCTCGGTGCCCCAGCCTGCCCGTACCCCCAAAACTACGGACGAGGACACGTTCGCATGCACCAACTGGACGTCTTCCAGCGCTGCAAAAACAAACGTCGAGCTTTAAAGTCAGTGCCTAGAACAAGAAATTGTTCTTGGAACTCTGCCATTTTTCTTGCTTTACAGCAATACTACACTTTTCAACACACCACTGTGACACTCTCACTTTTCCGTACTCTCTCACTTTCTCTTGCACACATGCAGACACACTTGCATTGAACGAACACAACTTAACTCTCAGCTAATGCGTTATAATACAGCTACAAGGTATTTTATGAACTACACGTGATAAAACCCATGTGATTAGCACACACAGCTGTGTTATTCCGAAAAGTACATTTATTTTAACATGAATTAAAATAAATATATTCTTGCAAGGAATTGACAGAAGCAGCCATGTTAATTGTAGGATAATCCTGCATCACAAAAGTGTCACTAACCCAAGTTATAGCTAAGCTATCATTTGAGTAGCTATGAAAACATAGCTATGCCAGCTGCCATATTGAATATACTGGATTTTGGAGCCAATCAGACTGAACATACAGTGGTTTGATCCAGTGACTCTCATACTAACAGTCTGATTTGCATGTCTGCAGCAAAGATGCGGCAAGCAGACGGAGACTGTGAGTGCGCCAGCGCCTCCCTGATGCCGCGCAGAGGAGGAGCTGCTAAAAAGTGCGGGAACGTAAACCGGCTCGTCTTTGTGCTCGGGGAAATTCCAGCCCGCCCAGGCACTGCCAAAAGCGCGGAGGCCGGATCCCTGAAAAACCGGCAGGGGCGACAAAGCCGCAGCATCATCACCTAAACGACCAGCCCTGGGTGCTGGACTGCCCTCTGACCATCACTGGGGGGCAGTAACTACCGCCCGCGCCCCTGTGTTGCCGCCCGTCAGAGCACACCTCTAACATTAAATAAGAGAAGTTTTATCACCATTTTGACCGGCTTACCAGTAGAACGTAAGACACAACTTCTGCCTATAGCGTGTGTTTTATTATACGCGTTCTTATCGTATTATATAACCT
The DNA here is from genome assembly GCA_015163995.2 of Mormyrus lacerda. Classification (NCBI taxonomy): domain Eukaryota; kingdom Metazoa; phylum Chordata; class Actinopteri; order Osteoglossiformes; family Mormyridae; genus Mormyrus; species Mormyrus lacerda. Next base: position 17,530,097 of record JAABNX020000044.1, on the reverse strand, counting down.
CTTGATTTTAATGTCAACCCATAGTAAGAGCTCGACACAAAGGGTCTGCTGAAAAATAAATTCTCATATAGCCCCATGCCACACATGGACGCCGAGGGTGTCACAAGCAAACACGGAGAGGGCGAATGGTCCGTTTGATCAAGAGAACCAGACGGCAGTGAGAGCGAGCGGCAACAGCAACGTCTGCCTCTATTTTCTCCCCATTCTTCCTCTCTCTCTCTCTCTCTCTCTCGCACGCTCACTCTCTTTTTCTTCCGCATTCTGCTCACGCGCGACTGCGGCACCCCTCTGCCAATCCCCAACATTAATCCACACCTCAGACAGCCTGGCCGGCGCTGTCTCGCCTCTCCCACAACTTTTCTGGCCCTGGCTGGACCAGGCACAAATAAGGGCCAGGGGGCCAGCGGGTACGCTGCCAGAAAACGTGGGGTGGGGCCCCAAGGGAAGAGGGGGCATGAGGGGATAGCGGAGGACTCGATCCAGGGGTGCACCGAAACATACAGGAGAGAAAATTCTCCAATCATAGCACATCCTTTTCAATTATTTTTAAATCTAAAAAAACATGATATATTTTTATACAGAAGTTCGAAGATAACAAGGGTTTCATCTGACATTTTCAGATGGTACAAGCCTTATAAAAGAGATAGAAAAAGCTTTTAATCAGATTTCATTTAAAAACAGTTCAATACTTAAGGTTAGAAGAGTTTTAATCTGCCACTTAATTAAATGCAAGTGTCATGATTATATTTCTAAATGAGGATTTTTATGGGGCTTTGAGGTGAAATTAAAGGTGCATTTTTTCTGCCTTATTGAAAAACAGCTGTGCAGTCAATATGCACATCTGATCTTTTTTGTCATACAAGAATAAAGCAGGGGTGTAACAAACATAAAATAGGCCGACTTAACAACATCCAAGCCCAGGGACCTAATTCGTTTTTATTTTTTCATAGCACAACTTCTTGCACCTTCCTGCTTGTTTCAAACTATTCTTGCTAGTCTGATCCTCAAAAGACAATGAGGATCAGTGCTCAGTGTGTAAAAAGGGAATATTAAGAATGAAAACAGATTCCAGTGATATATAAAGGCAGAGCTGGAGTCGGACAGAGACCAAAATGGCCGCCAAACCCTTGAGGGTCCAACAGTCCAGCAGCTGGTGAGGTGGTTTAAAGAGTGGAACTTTAAGCAGTTCATTTCAGGTTTAAATTGCTAATTTGGCCCCTGGCAATATAAGTGAGGATGGCAGGCCTTCATTTATAAGGATTCCTATAACTTATCCAAACATGTACGAAAGGGAAGGATGGAGTTTACCTGGTGGACGATGCCCACAGATCACAAGTCAGGGCTGGCAGCATAGAAAGCATCTGGCAAGAGGAGCTGGTCAGCTGGTCTGGAGGTGAGAAGATTCTCTCTCTCAGGGCCACTTTGCCAGAAGCTGAACCCTCCATCTGCAACAAAGGAGGTGGCCAATAGCGGAAACATCAGCCGAAAGCCGTGATTCGGAGGGGAAAAGGAGGTGCAGCCAGCTGGGTTACAGGGTCTTCAGGAGAGGTAAGCAAGTGATGAATCGTGAACCTGAGGGGACGCCTTCGGACACTACAGAAGACACATTCCGCCTTGTCCTGGAGCATCTCTCACCACCCCCCACTGGAGAGGCATTGACCTAGACCCTACCAAGCTAATTAGACTTAATTACAGAGGAATGTTCAGCTAAATGCAGAGCAAAGGAGTGTGGGCAGGAGTCAGAACCGTCACAGAGACAATGCAAAGCGCGTCGCACTGTGAACCGTGGCCCATCTTCAGCACCTCTAACGAAAAGCATAAAACCACCCTATTGGGGCTACATAGACACAAGGTGCAACGTCCATATCAGTGACAGGTGCGAATTAGAAACAAAAACCAAAGCAGAGATATACACATGACAAGCTAAATATTTCAATTTTGCACACAGCTGCTCAATGACATCCCCCCCTCTCTCGTCTACGCGACGGGACCGTGCCAAGATCGAATTACAACAATGAAATACGTTTGTTTTCTCGTTTCACATCCGTTGCTATGTGTGTGTCCCTGCAAGACCTGCAGCACTGCTGGGCTGGTATCCATGTGTTTTTTTGTTTTTTTTTATTACTAATAAGAAAACGGCATCCGACACGAGCAGTTAAGGTGAGGGCATGGACGGGTCATGCAGCCTAAATCCTACCCAGAAACTCCTCAGAACCACTGGAAAAGAAAAGAAAACAGTCCCCTCAGCAGAATCTGGAGAAAATCCGGAGATTATTTCTGATATCGAGGGAACTGAAGTGTATGGAATGAACTGATAAAGTCCCACAATTCCCTGCTGCGAGCTGAAGCAGGGATCACGCAAGGATACTGGCCGGGATCGTAAAGAGGCACCAAAGCCACTAAAAGCATCCTCTTATACTGGAAAATAAGCAAATGAGCCAGAAGGCCAAGACAGGGGTTAGTTAGTTGAGCTGGGGGTTGCGAGGGTAGAGGTAGAAGGAGTGGGGGTAGCGCCTAATTACTGTATTAATCGCTTGGTAATTTTCTATTCATTTCTTGGGATTGTTGCCTAGTAATCGCTAAAGGGTGCCAACCATGCAATATTAACACATCTCGTCTGACAGTTAGACAGGACCTGGAGTCACAGAAGAGGAATGAAGAAATGCATGTTTTGTTTAGGGTTTTTTTCGGGTGAAATTAAACTGGCTAATGCCATTAATCTTGCCAGAAAAGCAGCTTGTCTTAAGGCAGGAAGAAAGAAGCCATAGTGGAAGGCTGGGTGAGGGGGTACTGGGGGGGGGGCACATGCGGCTTTCATCCCCTGCCAGCTGAATACAACAAGTTTCGGTCCAAAACTAAGGGGGGAAAAATGTATTTCTTGACATTTTAATTTAAAAAGACCTTTGTGTTGTTGCCTCTGAATCACATTCCCCCACACTTTTGCTTAAACGAAGGTTCGAGGTCAAGTTTGGGAGGGAAAAAAAAGCCTGGAGTCTCCCAGACAGCATTAATGGGTCTTCCTAATGATCTCTCCTTTTCCGCACTCTCGCTATAGCCACCTCCTGCCATCTCCCCTTTTCTCTCTGCCTCACTAATCCTCCATTTCCAATTGCCCTGTCTCTCTTTTTCATCACCTACGCCCCTTTTCACTTTCTCCTCTGCCCTCCTCTGTCCTGGTAGTCCTCTGTTCCCTCTCCCTCACTCCATCGTTCTCTCTCTCCCTCTCTCGCTTTCATTTAGACCAATCATCCAGTGAAGGACAGGGAGAGCGAGGCGGCTCCATGGCAACCTGGCACCCTGCCATCTCATTACACCAGCAATTGATTCTGGCATGCCGCCACACTTCCAATCCCCCAGTCCCTGCCCTGTGCGCTGGCCCACTTCCCATCATGCACCTGATTCTCGAACGGTGTGCTATGAGGGATAAAACCTAAGAACATAACCACAGTTCCACTTTGTTGTGAACAACGGTGAGAAGAGTTCATGCTATTTTATGCCATCTGACCAAAAAAAAAAGGTCAATAATTTGCACAGTAAGCTATTGACAAAGATGTGTATTAGAAAGTTCCCCAGCTGTGAAAGCTGTAAAGCTTTGGGGGAGAAGGTCTGGGAGGGTTTAAGACCACACGTGAGCTTTCTTTTAACACAACCGTCTGACGAACTCCTGATACGGGAGGCCGATAATCAGGGATCAAAAAGTTTGACATTTAAAAGGCAAACAAAATTTGGCTTGATGGTAAATGGCATCATTTAATTTCAGTCTACTGTGCAGAAGCCACACGACACGAAGGCTTAAGGGTACTCAGACCCAGATGATAGTAGAAACACAGAACTCTGCCATGGTCTACAAAGTTCTGGGTCACCAAATCTCATGCATCTGGCGTGACTCTCGCGCTTTCCGACTCTCACGCCCACGCAAGACATCTTACAGCAAAATCAATATTATTCCATCATAAGCCTAAAATTAGCTACATCGAAATCGTTGGGGTACTTTGGAAACCCTATAGACTATTTACAAGGTAATAAAATCCGTTACAATACATGCATATATATATGCGTGGCATGTGTGCGCAGACTGGACTCAAACTGAAAATCTCACTCTGGCCAGCTGACCGAAGTTGGCGACTCTGAAAGTCTGATGTAAGTCCATCACTGACAGGAAGACTTAAGCTGATAATGGAAACAGTACAGAGCATCAAGATGAGGCCAGAATGTTGATTTAATTTTGTCCTGCTTAATTGCCACATTCACAAAAGTTTCCTGCAAGCGTGGTGATTGAGTGCAATCCATTTATAATAAATAGACCTAGCGTTTTGTACGGCATGAGATGCATTAATAAATTGCCGTTTAACACTGTCATCAAGCTTTAAACGATTCGCTGGTGAAAATTCCAATTACAGGAATATGCAGGAATGCTGCCAGTTAGTCCTACTAGTGGACGTATTACATCCATAAGCTGTGTCACTCTTTGCTGTATTTTAGAATTGCAAGCTAGCAAAATACGATTGTTATTGCATGGTCAATAGCTGTCCCTTCTGAAAACTTTCATTAAAAAGAAGTCCAGGCTTTTTGCAAGGTCTACCATCAGACACAACAGAAAAAGAGCAGATGAAAAAGAAAAATAAGTAATTGAAGCAGAAAAGCCCTAATACACAGACATTAATGTTTAATTTCAGTCAGAAAGGCTCTAGAGTCTCTTCTGTGTGTTTTTCAACCTTTTATGTCTGTAAAACTGCAGTATTGAGCTGCTGGAGAATTTCCCTCTGGGATTATTAAAGTTACCAGATAAATAAATAAATATATAAATAAATAAGAGAGCTATGCTGCAGCAACCCAATTAACACTTTTAACAAAGTTTCAATAGCAATTTTTTTTAATGGTCCTTAATCTATTATATAGACCCAGGCATAATCCCTGTAGTTTAAAAAGACATTAGAAACCATCAATATCACAGCACAGCTGATCTTGGCATCCCACCTCCAGCCAATTTTCTGTATTTTAGGTTGGTAACGTCAGAGAGGAGACTTTCACACCCACCACCTTCTAGCTGGCATCGAGCTCCCCAAACATTACCTATATGGCAGCTCCCTCCCCCACCGATCTCTGCGTGCACTGCATAGAAATGTAGAACTTTTGACCATTTCCACTGCACAGGTTCTCCAGGACCAAGGCACCTTTTGGGTTTTGATCCCACACCCTTCCGGTCGCAACGTTAGATCCTAAATTCCCCAAAAGCAGGTGGGGAAACGGCCCTTTCGGTGCGCTCTCTGTGGGCGAGGAGACACTTTCACTCACGGGAAAAGAAGCAGAAGCGCACTGGGATGATTTATAACGTTCGTGTATGTCAGTAAGAAGATTGTGTAAGGTCATGGAGGCGAGTATCGAACCACTGAGAGGCGGGAAGATGGTGAAAAAGAAGAATGGGGGACGGTAAATATTTTGCCTAAGTCTAATGGCAAGATTTCAGAAAACAGCTCATCAGTAAATGACATTATCCTAAAAATACATACTAGCACAGCCAAATGAATTAGCAAGTGACATTATCCCAAAACGCACACACCCACATGCACAGACATGAACATAAGTTCATTTTACCATCCATCTCACCATGCAGATACTTATGCACACAAAAAAACCCCTCAGAAATCATGAATAGTAGTGCTTTGTCAATTCTGTACCATCCTTTAAAGTAACAGAGTGATTATGCTGCACTGCAGAGGAGCTCATGGTATGCCAGTGTGCTATAGAGTCTGCCCTTCATTATCGTATAAATAATATTTCCACTGGAAAATGAAATGGCCTCTCATTAATTTAATACTGGCTGGTGTTAAGGGGTATAGGGTGCAACACATCATAAAAAATGTGCTTATGGAAGATGTGGGGGGTACAAAAGTTTCTAAAGGACCCCAGTTATGGAGCCCTGGATCATTTTCATTCTCGTGACGAGAACGTTTATTTTTCTTAATTATGATTTTAAAATGGAGGAACAACAAGAGCAAATTATGTTTTGCATTAAGGCTCATAAGGAACTGGATCGAGGCAAATTTGATTAATGGCGTTTTGTTCAATGGGAGGGGCGCAGCGAGGAGAGCATGATGACAGGCGAGTGGGCACGCCCAGTGCGGCGGAGGGTCCAGCGCGGCGGCGATCCAGAAACGCACTCGCGTTGCACCCGCGAACTTCAGGGCGAAGAAGCCAGCGACTATTCATTTAAATTGACTATTCGCCAGCGACTATTCATTTAAATTGCCTTTAATGAGCATAACAGATGGCAATGAGTTGTGTCACTTTGCTACTTGCCCACCATTTGTTCAGAGAGGGAAACACACTGTTCTGTGCTACGACACATGGAGGTGAAGCAGGCGCAGTTTCCACGCCGCCGCCGATGGTATTTACTCGCAGTGTGCGCTTGTTTCTTCAGAGTTGGCACCTTTACAGCGACTGCGTGTACTGTATGGGTGCCCGCCGCAGATGATATTTACATAATTAACATGGTAATTAAATTAGCCACGGAGAACATTGCACAATGATCTCCCATCAGCCTTTTTTGCTACATTTCTTTTTCTTTTATTACCTCTGCTTAGTTGCAAGCTGATGGTTAATTATTTTTAACAGCTACTGCGTATGTTATACAGGAATGCACATATTTGCAGTAATAGAGTCTGAAGGACGAATGCAGTGGTAATGATGCATCACGGTCGGAATTTTATATATATATACAGTATGTACAAAAGTCTTAGGCAAATTTCAAGTGATCTTCACGTAGGTGTGAACTATGATATTATGTCTCGAAGTTTTCCAGCGCTTTTCAAAACTCTCCTAAAGTCACCCCAGTATTTGCTGTTACCAGCTAGAATACTTGTACATTTGTTGATTTGACCACCAGCACACCATGTTTGGCTAATCAGTGCCTCATCAAGATATTTAACTAATTAAGTTACTTAATTAAGTGAGCTGGTGGTGAAATTGATCAATACTTGAAATTACTGGGGTGTCCCTGAGGAGAGGTTTGGGAGTTCATCTAGTCATCCAGCAAGATATCCGTGACTTTTTGGAGAACAGAAGAAATTTTTGTTATTTCGCATTGGTCAACTGTTTATCCTAATGATCTGTAATATTTAATTGTATTTCTGACCATCACCTCTATATTATTGTGTGTGTGTATGTGTGTGTGTGTATGTCTGTGTGTATACATACAGTACATACACATATGAAAGACACTTAGTTTTCCCTGACTGTCACTTTACGCTTTGTCAGTCCTAATGCTGAACCGTCTACAACATCTACAATTTTCTTGTTCTACTCAGTTCCTTGTGGGATGGCCGGTGGACCAATGACAAACAGCTCGTTTCAGCCCACAGGTAACTTGCAGGTGCCTGATAAGCCCAGAACTGCTTGTGTAGCTACGCCAGCTGAGATACTCTGACTGGTTAAATTCTTACTCTCAGATAGAAACAATTCCAGTTATTCCCCTTACTGGGTATTTCCTGGCCACAAAGTGAGCTCAGATCTGACCCTTGAAGTCAGAACCTGGGTTACGTGAAGGTACCAGACCAAGTAAAGGGGAAAAAAAAAAACTTTCATTAATTTAAGCTCATAAAAAAGCTATTTTCTTTACTGTGATTCTTGGAAAGGAAAGCTGCTTTAAAAAAAACTTTAAAATTTAACTAGGTATTTTGGGCCCTCTTATGAACCATTTAAGTCATCTTCCGGAAGCACAATACTGCACGAACCTTCCTATTGTGTTAATAACTCACACCGGTGAACCTGGTAATCTTCTTGGCAGCTGCCTGGAATAACAAGCAAGTTAATTGGGATAATACACGGTTTTACTTCCATAAGTGTTCTGGAGTAAGACGTGGCACCTCCGCTAAAAACCGAGCGAGGGGAAACGGTTAACAGACGGCCGCCGCGACACGTCAGCGGCGATAAGCGGCGGGCAGAATGATGAACTGGTGATGGGAGCCCAGCGATGCCAACCTCAGACCGCAGGAGGAAACCGCTGTGAGTTACAGCCAGCTACTAGGGGCTGCTATCTGCAGGCGCTGCATGAAACAAAATCGACCCCGCGACTGGCGGGCTGTTCAGTGCGCGAGAGACAGTCGAACAGGTTGGTATGGTTTTAAAATTCTATGAACACCTCTTTCTGTCTGTCTCTCTCTCTCTCTCTTCCTCTCTCTTTCTCTCTTCAGCCACAGCAGAGCAGGGCTGGGGGTTGGCAGCTGTCATGGAGTTTCTTCCTAAAAGCAATCATTCTTGGAGGACTTGAGGCTGCTGGAGAGTCTGCGCTGTGCCAGCATGCGCCAGGGCTTCTCAGAGCGCATGTCTGAATGCACAGAGGTGGTTTGAGGACACGGACATGTTATACCACTCAATGGTGCGGGGGGGGGGGCTGGAGAAGGCCTGGCCTCCAGGGGGGAAGCAGGCCAAGCATTTTAAGAGCCTGGGATTACTGGCTCAGCACTGCAGCCAGATGTAGGGAGGCTACCTGGAGACGGCAATGGGGCCGTGTATAGAGGGAAAAGCACGGGGGGGGGCAGAAAGAGACAGCAGGCCCGTTTCTCTTTGTGTGGAAGGAAAAACACAAAAGCTCGCAGGATCTGAATTGCCTTCTATGCTCGAGTTCAGAACAGAAAGAAGAGGGGCCGAACATTCCGGCAGAATGTTCCATCCTACCAGCATGGTGTGAGGTCTCGTTCCAAACCAAATCAATGCAACAAAAAAAGAAGACAGGGATGAGTTTATCAGAATCTTCTCAGAACTAATACAACCTCGCAGTTGTCAAAACATACAGCCACATTCTGAAGACAGACAGCACAGCTAGAACTGGGCCGTAAGTTCATCATGCAACAAGGTAACCACAAACAAAATCAATTTTAAGGACTGCCAGCACTAAGGATCGAGGCCAGAGGGAAAATCCCTACAGCAAAGTTTTGCAATGAACAATTAAGAAGTGCACTTTGGCTAATAACATCTGAACTTTAAGTACTGCTCGTGCACTATAGAGGAAAGTGGGCTGTGTGCAACTGTGATTCACAGATTGATGAGAAGCTAAATGTTTGCCCGCAAGCACTGGCCAAGAAATCCGTAAGTTCCTGTTCCCCTCACTGACTGGGCGTCGCCGGCAACGCCCTCCCTTGAATCATCTCTTTGGTTCAAAGGCCGGTGCCGCCAAGCCGCGACACAGAGACGGAACAGGTCGTGCAGAATGAGGGATCGAATAACTGAGAGGCTCCTCTGCGGGGAAAGTGAAATGACCGGGCAACACCCGACTGCCACAGACGTGACGCACAGAGGCAGAGCTTGCCCGCTCAGGATGTGTGAGGTGAAATCTGTCCAACGTTGCTGGTGAAAAACAACCAGCTCATCCTGAGTCACACCAAACAACTTGTACTCTCATGAACTGAGCAGCTGAGTTGTGGTTGCAATTCTATTCCATTTTGTGCAGAAGCCAGACCCAAAATGACAATATCAAATGATTTTGCAAGAAACTACTGCAACAATTTTGAAGATCAGTAATTTAACCAGTAATATTTATCAGAGTACTTGTCTTTTAAAGAAATTGCTGATATTACAACCTCCGACCAGTGGTCAATACATATATTACTGGGGTTATTTTTTGCGTGCAGCAATGTGGCTGAAAGAAGCAATGGTGCAAGGCCAAATTTTTCTGTACATCCATAAAAATACTAATTGCAGCAGGCCATGCATGTGAATAGATGTTTTAACAGCGAAATAAGCAGCAATAAAAATGCTAGTTCATCTTTCCTAAGAACATGTGTTTTCCATTTTGGCGAGAGAGCTGAGGTTCCGAAGACTTCTACAATCAGAGCAAATGGGGTCTGTTGAGGATTGAGTGGAGGGGAAAAAACACCATGGTTTATCTGACTCTAAATACCATGCAGAGATCTCCTGAAAGGACATCATTTTTATCGCCACGCCGAAGAGGCCTGGAAGGTGGCGGATGGCCCTGAGCTGAGAGAGATGGCACCTGAGAGAGATCCAGCTGCCCACAGTCTCCCCTGTGGCCAGAACACTGAGATCAAACACAGAATCCTGTCCTTCATCCAAATCGTAGTTTCGAGGGAAAGGACGACCTTGGGGGGGCGTCGCAACAGCAGGGCGAAAGGTCCCGCCTGAGACACGGCCACACCCCTGCGTAACCACGGCAATGACGAAGTTGCGTTTCAGGGACGATGATCTCACGTCTCACCTAGGGGCAATGCCCACTGCCCGCACCGGCGCCCACGCTGCGATCACGCCATCCTGGCCCGCCGGAAGGGGAGGTGCCGCGTGAAATGGTGGGGGTCCCACTGAGACCACCTGTGAGTGGGCCCCGGGGCCCCTGGGGCCACACTGACCCCACCCCTCACCTCTCTGTCTCCCTTGCACTCTCAGCCCCCTGCTGGGGTGGCTTTGTGCTGGAACAGAGACTAACACTTGAGCTCCCGCTCCCCCCGCAAGGTCAAGGACCGCGCAGACCCCCACTGTAAATCCCGCTCGCTTACTGCAGGCATGCCACTGCCATGAGGTAAGGGGACCTTTGTGCTGCGCTGAGAGCGGAACACACACGCACGTCAAATAATCATCGTTATGGTAACGAGTCTCCTTTATCATGTCATTCTCACCAGCGCGGCTCAGCACAGACCGCCTCACAATTGGGGGCCAATGACATCACCCTCGCTGCTGCCCATGAAGGAAACATGATGCTTTTTTAATGTACGGACAGGTGATGCTCACTAATTTTCACTCGAAAATTTCAAACATATGCTGCTTATACCACATTATTTATACCACACTACAAATGCCACATATACCACTGTGTTGATATACAATTTCTAACTAACTAAACTAACTATATACACACACACACACACTAACTACTTATTTATATCATAGTTACTATAGCACTTTCAGATTACATTTTGCATTTGCTGAGTACTTGTACTTTACACAATGAAAATGAGACTGAATCTAATTTAATCTGCAACTAACTTAAAATAAATCCGGCATACTAGGCGTTTGCAGAATTTCAATGTCTGCGGACCAATTTATGTCGAACCAAAAATCCACAGACAAGTGAAATGCCCGGGGGTGGGGGGGGGGGGGGGGGCTGTCAAAATGCAATGTAATAAGTTTGCCTTTTTTTTCAAATGTGAATTTGCAACCCTGAGGGGTCTTACAAAAAAATGTTCGTAAAAAACTGAAAGTATATAGTTTATTTCTGGAAATCAACCAACCCCTCCCCCAAACCACCAGCGTTCCTGGCCCAGTGGAATATTCACCAAGGACTTTACCAGTCCTCGGACTGGGAGGCTAGGAGCCCCTATTGCATACGCCTCACCTAAAGATACCTGAGAAACTGCAGCCGGTTTTAAAGGCAACAGTTATTACCTGCTACTTTACATTACATAACATTGCAGGGTTTTTACATTAGCCAGTGAGGAAGCTAAATCTCTGGCTAGGTCTTTAGCTACCTCTCTCAATGCATGCAAGCAGAGTAAACTACAGGTGGCTGTGGGTTCAGGAAGAGCTAGTCAGCATGTGTGTGTGTGTGGGGGGGGGGTGGCAGGGTAACAGAAGGCTCTTAGGCCCAGCCAATTAAAACAGGCTGGGGCAATGGGCTGTGCCAAGCATGCCTTTGTGTGACCTGCACTCAGACTTCTATCATAACTCTCGTTCATTCTCCTGTCTTTTTTTCATCTTTTTTTGAGGTGGAATCTTTCCCAAGGTTAGTGCCAGTGTTTGAAAAGAAAAGAGAAGAGAAAAGAAAAGAAAAGAGGGCTTCTTTTTATCCTCTGTTCTCACAAAGCTGGGTCTGAGACGTCCTGCTTGAGAAGGAGGCCCAATTGGATGAAGATAAATAGAAACTAGACACTTGTGCTTTTGTGACAAAAAGAACAAAAAAAGTATGGTTTCTGCTGTGGCCGAGGCGCGGTTAACCCAATGTGCGCCCGGCAACTTAAAATAAACCAGCGTCAGCTGCCACCTCTGCCATGAGCCTCACTGCAATAAAAGCGGCTTTTCTGTTAGTAAATTATGTGGCACCTGATTCAGAGACTGCAACCACACTGGCCAAGCTATCAAGCTAAGCTACGTCTTTTCTAACTTCTCTCCAATGTTAAGTTTGAGTGTTTATGATGCCGTGTTCTCCAGATGTCCAAAGATGACACCGTGAGTTGTGAGAGACCAGGAGCAGAATCTGGTCAATGTTCACTGGCCGTGTGTCTGAACAGCTTAAGGCTGAAAATATTGTCATCCAATCACAATTTCACTGCTCCCTGGTGGCAGGCTATCCGAGCCACAGATCCACAGCGTGTACATAGGTGTCTAAGTCTTTCATTAAGATCTTATCAGTAACAGGGCCCTATTATTCAAGGCTGGAGATCGACAGATCACTGAAGATACTCCTCACAGTCTAATTGGCCGACTTGCATTGCATCTCAAGGCCTCGCCACAGACATTTTCACCATGGTACTTGACCACATTGTTCTCTAGTATCTACCTTCTTTTTTCCGTTGACTGACTCTCAGCATTATCATTACATGAAATACTTTTAGAAATGCCTAAATCCCACTTCCTGTTCTGACTGAGATGCTGCGTTTCACCTGTGCTGTGAAAAAAATATCCTCGTTGTGAAATTATCACCTATATAAACACCAAAAACAATCAGAGCAGGTAATCAAAGGATAAATGAAAGACCAAAGAGAAGATGGAAACGCAAAGAAAGTGCTCATTAAACTGTGGATCACCGTCAAGATTTAAGCTACTGTAGCAAGGTTTTGATGTAAATAAGATATTTAATATATAACAATAATTTAAATTATGTTCAAAGCAGCTGCCTACGGTATACAGAACAAGCTGATGAAGATTCCACTAGGGACCATTCATTTTGTTAACAGCAGTTTGGGATTCCTGCCTCTTACAAAGCATAAGGCTGCATGTATAAGCTTTGCAGTGCAAATTAATCAGAATTTAACAGTTTTACTGTACTGTAGTCCAACCTTGCTAGCTGTGAAATCCAAAGATTAATTCTGCACAATGGAAATAAACTTTCTGTCCTGACTAGTCTCACAAAGCAGATGTTTACTGATATTGGGAATGTCAATACCCTGGATTTATCCTTCTGGCCCTTGACTGGCCCTTATTTTGTAGCAAAAGAAATTAGCATTAGGTGGAAAAATGGACCCAGTTAGCCGTGATATTCTGATCCAAAATGTTTCTACCAAACGGAAACACAGGGATGAGAATCACTAGATATGGAAATCATTTAAATTTTTAAAGGTTTGTTTTTTTTTTGCTTATGGGAAACACTTGCAAAAACTTTTATATGCAAAGACTGAAAAAGGCTAACTGAAATTAAACCTTTTGTTTCATAGACAGTTCCAGACGTGCTGTAGGATCAATAACAGCCATTAACAAACATGTGCAAGTTGGATCAAAGGCTTCTGCTAAATTAACTAATTGATTCTAGATAGTGACTATATATTATGACTTTCGATACTAAACTTTCGCAGTTCACAGCTACACGACTGACCCGTGAGAAGCCTATGCAAACAAATAGTTCACTTCTGCAGTGCTAACCCTCAGTGATCTGTAACACGACAGCACTTAAAAATCACCAGAGAGTGAGCGTGGAGCGAAAGCCAGGGTTTGCAAAACGTCTTCCAAATGCGAAGCGTCTTGCCTGGCAACTGCCCAGTGGCATCGCAGGAGGCCTGCAAGGTCACCAAGATGCATCGCAGCCAAAAGCACTCGCGGCAGGTGTTGGCTGACAACTCGGTGTGCAATCGCACTAATGCACTGCACAGTTTCCGGTCAACGGGGTTCGCGATTACAGCGGGCTGTGGATTCGGACGCTATTTGTTTCCTGACTCTGATTCACATCCTGGACGCATGGACAAGTGACTGCCGCTCATGGGCAGGACAGCAGACAGGTTGGGTGGGAATGTGCTCCTCATGGATGAGTGAGAGGAAGTGGGCTTGGTGAGCTCGGCTGGGCCCGGAGAGAGGCGTCACCACCGAAATCATCGTTCCACATTAAGGCCTGGGCACTCCCGTGGAAGACAGAACATTTCCATTGGCACGTCCCTGCTGTTCTGGAGCTTTCTGAAGTGCTAGTCACTGAGCAAAGATGTGAAAGCTGAAACCAAGCTAGCATGAAAAACTGAACATATGCTGCGGGATTGTTAAAAAAAAAAAGACTGATATTACTGGTTCTGGAGAAACGGCATTATTAGGTGCTCATTGAGATGTTCACAAAAACATACCTATAGAATTCGTATCGAAAAAATCCACCTTAAGACCCTGATGCCATTGATCCCTAATGATGGCTTATATGCAGTAGCTGCTGAATCCTGACTGGCAGAGGAAGAAGAGGGAACTGGGTCCTTTTTGGGGCGAAGATGGAGAGACTCGCTAGCTCTAGTAGTCATGAGGTTACAACTAAGCAAAAGAGTGAATGAACTGTCATTTTTACCTAAGGTGCACAGAAATGAGACTGGCAAGTAATCAAGGTCGAGTGGCCCAAGGTAAAATCACTCAATGTTTGTAGTTCCTTAAATATTTTGCCCTAGTCCCAAGCCTTTATTACAACCTGATATCTAACTCTGTACGTGACCGGAAGGTCTTACTCAGGCCGTCTCTGAGGAGGCCATAACTGAGAACTGAGGCTAACACAAACCAAGCAATGGAAGTCAGTGCGGCTCTTACTGCTTAGTCATTGTTATACAACTATACGATAAATACAAATAAAGAAAACAAATAACTCACTGACTGCAGACAGTCCACAATGTGACCTTTCTGTGCTTTCAGGACTAGCTAGAGCCAATCTGTAGGGTGGACACACATGTTACATTAGCTTGGGCTATGTGATCACATGACCAAGATACAGTATGGTTTAGATTAAGTGTATATTTAGCAGGGGTGTAACAATACAGATGTCAAAGTTCCGTACAAACCTCAGTCTTGTCAGTCTTGGATACATGGTTTGGTGCAGTTTCGATACAGCAGGGAAAACAATTTAGAACAATTTTAAACAATAAAGAATTTGTTTTGAAATTCTTATTATAACTACAAACACAAACCCAATTACGGATATTTGCCATTCAAATGCAATGTGTCTGTCAACGTGTCTGAATAACAAAACCTAAGTGACCTTTATAAATAAATATCCCTCTATTTTCTGTGACCACTCGTCCGATTCTGTGCCGCGGGGGGTCCGCAGCCTTTCCCAGAGGCCATGGGTGCAAAGCAGGGAACAACCTAGGATGGGGTGCCATCCCATCGCAGGGCACACTCACACACCACTCACTCACACATGCCCGCCTACGGACAATTTGGCAACATCAATTAACCTCAGTATGATTTTGGACTGTGGGGGAAACTCGAGTACCCAGAGCAAGCCCCATGACAATATGGGGAGAACATGCAAACTCCACACACAAGGTACCCTGGTCCCAGAGGTGTGAGGCAACAGTGCTTACCACTGCACACTATGCACTGCACCCCAAACAAATGAAACAAAACAAACAAGCAAACAAATACATTTAAAAAAAATGTAAAGGGGCCCTATTATGCTCATTTTCACTGTTCATAATTTAATTTTTGGGATCTACTGCAATAGATTTACATGCTCCAATGTTCCAAAAACATATTTCTTCATCCAGTTGGGCCCCCTTCTCAAGTGTCAACTTGCAGCTGGCTCTGGTTGTACATGGATTTGGATGGTATTGTCTCAAGCATGATTGCTTGTGTTTTCAGCAAAATAACCAAGTTTGGTATAAGAGACCCAACAGACAGTCTTGGTCTTAGTCAACTACTCTACCTCCAATGCTAGGGTACTGTACTGGATAACGGAAATGTTCCCAAACTGCTGATTATGACTGACTGTAACCAACATTAGCTATGAGCAACTCACAGCCACAAATAGCATAATGCTGTCATTGCGGAACATCTACTTGTGAATTTAGGCTCCGGCTGTGTCAATAAATATATTCATTTGTATCATTGTGCAGTACAAACCGAAAATGATGCCGATAACAAATACATGTACCGTTACAGCCCTAAAATTTAGCCAAAATAAGCACGGTGTAGCCCAGAGACAGGCAATATTATCTGTAATGGGCCAGTGTGTATGCAGGCTTTTGGGATAACCTTTAGGTCAGTGGTTCCAACCCAGGTGTCAGGACTCTTCAGTCAATCAGTGCTTCCCAATCTGGTCGTCAGGGTCCCGCAGACAGTCCTTGTAGGCTGTCTGTCGGGGAGATGGGAGGGAGCAAAAAACATGGACCGTGTGAGGGTCCCCGAGGACCAGGTTGGGAAACACTGCTCTAACTAGTAATCTAATTAGGGATTTGCAGAGAAAACCCACATACACAACAGCCCTTTCTGGATAAGAAGTGAGTTGGGGGCATGGAAGGTGAGAAAAAGGCCTCATCTCTGGTCGAGTGATAGAAACAGACGGTACACAAAGGGTAACAACTATCAAAGCATGTGAGGAAGAACACGCAGCTTGTGCATCTTCCATAACAACGGTTCTGTCAGGTTTAGTGAGGCAACAGCGCTTGATTTCTGGCAGGCAGGGGCAGGAATAGCGGTGCTCCTTTGTGTTAGGAAAAGCAAGTTTCTAAGAAAACCAAAAACATACATGCTTAAGGTGTGTATATTTTTGAATTAAGAACATCCGAGCAACCAGGAACTGGTTTTGGTTTGGTGCAGGACAAAAGCTTGGGATGATAACAGCATGTTCTATAATAGCAGTACACAGACATAATACAACCACTAACACAAATATGACTTACGTGAAGTTCAAGATTTGTATTAGATAAGTTACTACACAATAATGAATACAACCCAATATAGGGCAGAAAGAGTTCGACGATAACATCAATGTGCAAAAAACAGAGGGAGTATGCATGATACAACACAGAACCGAGGTGTTGTGGAGGTTCTATGTACGCCAAGCGGTAACTCTTGGTTGAGTTTGTTGACCCGTGGTACGCTGCATTTGGGAAATCATTTGCTGTTCATCCCATAACTTCTGGTGATTAGCTTAGCTGACTCTTTTAATGCACACACCTGCAGTGAATCACAAGAGACGGCATGTTCACAAAGGCGGCAAAAAAAAACCAAGCCAACAGAAGGACCAAGATCCAGAGGATGTCAGTGCACTATTACCTGTAACCGAATGTGCAGCTTTTAAGACGTTCATTGTAGTTTTACCATCAAACAAAGGCTGTCCCACACAAACCAAAGCTGCAACCCAGGGAAATGATACATTGAGTTGACCTCAGTACAGAAAGCGTAACAATGAGGTTCTGTTTGGCTTGAACCGGCTTTTATGCCATGTATAATTAAAACAGCATTAACAGTGTGATGGACCTACGGTCAGCAAGCTCATTGTCACAATGTTGGAATTATGTTCTCACTCTGAAAACAGCAGGGTGCCACCTGCTTATCTGGATTCCCAGAGGCCAACCACTTGTGGGTTGGTCATGGTTAGACTGGGAATGGGTGCACATCAGCCAAACCCACATGGGAAAACAAGTCAAAACAAAGACTCGAAGTTATACTGTCACCAGAATACCTAAGCGAACGGGGGGTATGTCTGCCATTTGCTAAACTGGGTCAGACGGACCTCCAGCATCTCTCCCCCCCCCCTCCCTTTGTTGCAAATCGCAAATCCCACCTCAACGCGCTTCGATAAGTGGCTCGCGAGCTACAAAGGCCTCACTTTTTCAGGTCTGTGTTGAACAAACAATGATTATGTGCGGCAGACATGCAAATTATAATTGACCCTCCCCACTTCACTCTCACCCACCACCCACTTTAAAAATACTTTATATTTTTCAAAACTACCAAAAAAAATTCATATATATATATATATATATATATATATACACCATATTAAAAATATGTGATATATTAGCACCTTC
The DNA here is from genome assembly GCA_015163995.2 of Mormyrus lacerda. Taxonomy (NCBI): domain Eukaryota; kingdom Metazoa; phylum Chordata; class Actinopteri; order Osteoglossiformes; family Mormyridae; genus Mormyrus; species Mormyrus lacerda. The sequence goes on along the minus strand of JAABNX020000044.1, from coordinate 17,512,161 downwards.
GAAACTGAAATAAGCAGCACTGGCACATACTGCTATCAAATTTAATAAGATGGGTCTAGTTGGGCAATAATTGTGCACAGCAGACACGATGGTGATGCCCCCTCCCTCCCTCTTTGGAATCACTAGCTCCCCTTCCCCGGTGCCCGTTCACCCTACAATTGTGGCTAAATGCTCATTAACACTTTCCAGAAGACTAGAGGCTGCCAATGGCGCACTGCCCCTGCCGTCTCTAGGACACCACAGACGAGGAGGAAAAAAAAACAGGAAGGCTGCCAGAGTGCGGGACGGGCGTCCTATCGGTCCTGGAAAACTGAGGGTCACGTCCGGCAGCTTCTGGATACCCAAGCCAGCCCACAAGCCTCCCTTAGCTGCCCTCTGAAGCCTGCGGTGACCAGTGTAATGTTTGTACCCATCATAAGGCCAGAAGAGAGAACATACAGACTGTCCAAGGTTGTCCCCAAAGATCTTCACCTAGGAGGGGACCACGCCAGATGGTCGCCTGCTCCTTTTCAGCGTCCTTTATTAAAAGCAACCGATGGTGACCATTATAACCATGTCTTTAGTTTAATCAAGATAATCCTGATTGGACCATTAAAAAAACAGCCAGCTATACGCAGTGAAAATATTGGTCAAAATGCAATACATATCATGGTAGACGAGCATTTTTTTTTTTTTGGATGAAGGCATTGGTTTTTGGGGCGTAGGAGTAGGGCAGTCATACCACCACCTGTCAGCTCTGCACAGCCTAGAGGAGAATAGGGACATCTATACTGGCACTCCTACTTGGCCGGCTGCCCGACACAGTCCTTCCAAAGCCACGTCCGAGTGTCGGCCAGCCGAAGGGGCTGATGGTTCGGCCCAGAGCCGGGCTAGTTAGCAAACCCGTCCGTCTGTCTGCCTCCACTGCCAAGTCTAGCGAGTGGGGGGTTATTGACATAGATCTGCATTGCGGAACGTCCATCGGAACTCGGTACGCCTGAAGTCGACGGCCGTCACTGACAGCGCTGCTCGTAAATATGTTAGGAATATGGCATATTTGCAAACATATCATCGGATAAATAATAGTATAACACTGTTGGCTAATTGGCTAACTAACTGCCGCAGAGGTAATTGGTCAGTCTCTCCAGGGCATTTTTACAAAGACAGACAATGCAACACCACCAAATGACCAAAAAACCATGAGGTGATCATCCAAACATACATCCAGTGACTTCAAGTACCCTTATGGTGGCTTTAGCTACTCCTAAAGTGACACTCACCCTCTTAGACTCTTACACTCACGCAGGCATTCTCACAGCAAATCTATATTATTCCATTATAAACCTAAAATCAGCTACATCAAAAGCATCGGGGTAGTTTGCAAACCCGACAGACTGTTTACAAAGTATAATATACTTTGTACATATAAATGTGTGCGCAGACTAGTCTCGAATTGAATATCTCACTCCAGCCAGCTGAGCAAAGTTGCCAACCTTGTTCATGCGACCATGTCAGGCCCAAATCAGTCTAAGCTTTGTCATAATGGAGGGATTGACAACAATCACAGGAGTACATCTCTTATAAAACCATCTTCAGTCTGATAAGTTAATAGGCATAAACATAAGTGTTAACAGAGACAAACATGAAGACTGTTCCCTAATGCGACCAGAAGCAATCAGGAAATATCTAAGAAATGCAGAAAGAGTAATGAAGTATATTGCAAATGGGTTGCAGATGTTTCAGGGCTTGTGGTTCGGTCCAAAAGGTACCATGCAAGAGAAAAAAGAAATGTATTCTTTGTGAAACGCCAGGGAACAAATCCATCATCGATGGCGATTTCATTACACGTCGGTGACACCATCGTTGAGTCCCTTAATCGCTTAGCTTGTTTCCAAAGCAAGGAGTCAATATGCATCTTATCCATATGGGATCTTTACCGATGTAAGTTTGGGTCCAGCTCCTTCATCCACACCCTGCTTAAAGCACTTATGGTACAGAAGGTCAAACTGTTCATGGACTGAACATTTACGGCACCACGATGGTGCAGAGAACCAAACGACTGTCTGTCAGGGCCGCAAGACCTGCCATCTGAAATGGGCCCATTTAGCCTCTCTCATACTGCTCTGACCCAAGTTCAACAGATCACAGTCTGCGAAAAGCACAAACCTCACGTACACGGGAAAAAAAAACGGGCAGATCGCACTTTGCCTTGCGTCGAGGGCATGTAGTGGGTTGCCACTGAAGTAAAAATATAAATATAACGTAATTTGAAGGATTTCAAAATTACATGAACATGTTGCTCTCCACATGGACACTCCAAAATGAAACATTCTTCAAAATCTTTGTTTATGTGTATTCACAGAGTTCCCGAATTTCAATTTACCGTGCAGTTGTTGAAAAATGCAGCACTCTGTCATTGCTATAGTGTCATCCAATATTTTGAAATACACTGCATTTTTATTAACTTTTTTTTTTTATTTAAATATCGCCATTTTTGAGACGACTTCTGCAGGATCTGACATTAAATGGAATCGTGAGGATCACGCGGCAGAACATCCTGCCTGCTCAAAAACCACAAAGTCATTCCTACTCAGTCGCTAATGAACTCAACGAAAGCAGTCACTGCAAAAAGAGCGAAGGCGAGAAAATTGCTGAGCCTCAAGACGAAAACGTTCAGTAATGGTGTTAATTATGAAAATTATAAGAAGTCAAATTACAGGGCAAAGCTGCTCTTGTTGACTCAGATTTTAGTGTTAAGTACTGTAATATTCTAAACTTCACTGTGATTTCATCCCTTTTCAAGAAGGCAAGTTATTAGCCGCTGGTGAGTTTAAATAGGATGAAATCAGATATTAACTATAGGCTGATGTGCACTAAACAAAAGATGCATTTAAAAAAGTTTGAAAATGGTTTTTTTCCAGGAGAGCCGAGGTCACAGTCCCTCATCTAGAAAGTGCTAATTGGTTGACTTTCAGGATGCAGTGCAGTGCACACATTAGTAGCAAATGATATAGTATGAATCTCCCCAAGTGATCTACGCCACTGTTTCTCAACTGGTGGGTCGTGACCCAAAAATGAGTCAAAGGAGCATTTTCACTGGGTCACGGATTCTGTGGTCCAAATGTTTAAGTGTATGAAAGCATCATGCAGCTATTACTGTGTTCCATTTATGATTATGCACTATTTTATTGTGAAATTGTAAAATACATTTCTGTTCCAAACATCCAACTGAAGACTGCAGCAACCATTGAAATAACACTTAATTTTAATAAAAAATATATTTTTTAATAAATTAATACATAAAAAATTAAAAGTACGAGATGAGGTGGCACCCAGTCCTAGGTTATTCCCTGGCTTGTAATCATAGCTTCTGGGATAGGCGGGTACAGAAGATGGATGGATGGATGGATGGATGGACGGATGGATGGATGGAAAATAACATGTGGTTACCTTCAGTGTCAGGCAGCTTGTTTCTCTGAGAGCCCCTTTGAGAAGCTCCACAATACGACCATAAAACAGGGGGTCACTTATGAGTCACTATAGCAAGTGACAGAGCCAGAGCCAGGGCAGAGAGGCAGCTGTTGGCACAGGGATTGGCTGGCATGCTGTGAGTGGCGGTGAGGGCGGG
>JAABNX020000044.1:17488427-17501704 GCA_015163995.2 Mormyrus lacerda | reverse complement strand
CCTCGTCGCCACAGCCCGCAATGATGTCACAGGAGTCTGCCGATGCAGGAACCTTATTCTGCTGCTGAGAAGGTTGAACGTGGCCTCTTTCTGCCTTTTCATCAGGAAAATCGTAACACACGCATACAATGCAGAGCATGCGTGACTCTGCACGACTGCGTGTGAATGCATGACAGTGCACGCGCGCGAAGAGCGGGTGCCTACGTGCCGCCTGATATAAGATGGCGAGCCGGCGGCTCGTTGTCACGGTGATGGCGGTCTCTCCCCCCCAACCGGGCCAACATCGAGAGTAGGTGTCACCCTATACGGCCGTCACCAAAGCAGGCGATGCAGGCACGACGTCTCCCACTGGTGCTGTGGCCTTTCATCACGTGTGGGTGAATGTTCATTCAGAAATTTCATCCCTTTTGCAAGGCGGCGTGACAAGCTATATCATCACCCTAATTTCACGCACAAAGACCTCCCCGATGCAGGCAGCTTCCCCTTCTGGGGGGGGGTGATGGTGGCAGTAGTGGTGGTATGTGTGTGTGTGGGGGGGGGGGGTTAGGGCATGTAATGGGATAACCGCGCGGTATTTCCTGTGTTGGCTCGCACTCGAAATTATTCACACGTTTCCGCCTGGCCCGCTTACATTTTTAACAGCAAATGAACGAGCATAGGCCAGCTTCAAAGGCGACCCCCCCAGAGCAGCCCCCTCCCCACCTCAACCTCAGGCCCCCATCAGCTGCCGCTTCATTGCCACTGAGGAATCTAGCCGTCAGCTGGCCCTCGAATGAGTCACAGAATTTAATTTCTGTGGGCCTTATAAAAATAAAACAAAAAAAAAAAACACTGCCTTTGTTCTCCGGCGGCCTTACTTTAAAATTTAGCTTGGTAATGTTTCGGGGGTGGGCAGGGCTGAGTCACACTGCGTGCTCCAGGTGAGGGGCCGGCGGGCACCTCAGACTTGGAAATCAGGGCTTAGCGGGGGGTGGGGGGCGGCATCCCATCCATTTAGAAGTGACACTTCCGAATTGAACACATCTGACTTTATGAAGAAAGGCGGAATTCTTCACAGTGCACTACCTACCTGAAGCTCCTCTGAACTCTTCCCGTATCTTGCTTCCTTTCGCACGTTTTGTACACGTCTAAGAAAAAAAAGAGAGTAAACAAGTTAATTGTTAGATTGAGCACGTCAAACTGATTTTTATAAGTCTAAATACTAACTTGCCGCGTGCATTTTGCAGTAGCCTCTACAATGCAGTGCATACTGTCGGACATGTTCAGACAGACTTTTGCAAAGGTCTTTGAGGTGAATAACAGGTGAAGTCTATCCCTACACTGACATTTCACACACATTCAATTGCGTTTCATCAGTTAAGTACAATTTGTTCCGCTAAGCTAACTTTGTCATATGAAATACAAAAAACCTCCATTCATTAATGCCAGAAGTTCATTTGATTAGACGTGTTAATTGCATCTGACTCTAAATAAATTAACAGACCTCCCCCAAAGCTATTCTGATATAAATACTTTACCAACAAGAAATAAACCAGCTTCCAGTTCTCTGCTGTGATGCTCTTTTCCTGTAGCATAAAGGCTTTCAGTCAGTCAGCTGAGCTTTCCTAAGATATGTGGTTTAATCAAATAAAAGGTCGACTCAAAAGTGACACTCTTACCAACTAAAAGGAAGCCCGACCCTTCATATTTTCTTAGAAAGCCATTTCTCTAAGCACCAAGTTCATGTGTCGACAAAACATAATCTGAGCTGCTTGGACACAACAAATAAATAAGGAGAATGAGACTGGATAATGTAGGGCAGTGTACAAACTCCCCCATGTGCTAAAACCTAAATAAACAAAGCAGTAATGAACTGGCCAGCACATTGCAGGTGTATACCTAACAAATAGCTGAGTCTGAACTGGGCAGAGAGTTCTCATTAGAATAAGAGTGCATCCCTTGGAGCTGAGACGAGGCACCACATCTGAGGCAATCCGGAAGACGTACCAGCATCCCCCAAATGCATACAAATAAAAAGAACACATCCATCGTCGTAGATGCGATCGTCTCATGCACTAGGAGGTTACAGTGGCAGTGTTAGTGCAGACATTCAGAAACAGCACGTAACATAAGTTAAGAAAAATAATAATTAAAAAACAGAAATAAAACTGATTTAATTAAAACCAACAGTGCAAATCGGTACAGAATCATAGGCAGGAAATCGGCATTTGTGAAAAGTACGACGTGTACAAGTCCAACTATAAATTTAAGTACCACCTAGAAGGAACACAGTGAGAAGCATGTTAAAATTCCCTGACCACACGCTGAGTCTGGAATTGTCCTTCTGAGTTTTGAAGACATAAAACTACATCCGCGTTGAGCCCACTGGACAGTTAGATTTCAAACTGTGGCAGCCATTAAAAGCAGGCTGCTTTTTGAGGACTGTCCGCGAATACACACACACATACACACACACACACAGGTTTGTAATTATATCTTTGTGGGGACACTCCATTCATTTCTATGGGGAAAACTCTAACTCCAGCATGATAAAGTTAACCCCTACCAGCCATAACCTGTACTATAAGTAACCAAACAAAAAGCAACAGTTTTGGCATTTTTATCTTTTTCATTGCATTCACAGATCTTTGTGGAGACCTGAAAAATGCTCCCCACAACATCAAAATAATAGGTTTTTATCACAGACGCATACACACACACACACACACACACACACACATACATATATATATATATATATATATATATATTAATCTTACGACAACAGGATGTGTTTTGGGTCACCAGAGTAATGCAGATCCCATGGAAACCGCCAGCATGATTATTATCATTATCTTTCTCTCATTATTATTATAAATCAGGGATAACAAATTCCTTGCATTCCACACTTGCCCTGTGGTGCCCGGAAAAGCTGCCCCCCACAGGAATTCTCTTGTTTGAGATGGACCTCATCACTGCTTGTTTCTGGAAATGAGCTGTTCTGGTCTGGGCAGCGAGTCAAAAGAATGGGGCTGGGGTAAGGGAGGGGGTCCCTATATATAAGCTCCGTAGTTGCTTTTATTAGAGTGGTTTCAGTACTATTTAATTTTTAAAAGTCTTTTTTTCCACAATAAATGGCTTTAATTAAGGGCTTGCATTATCAACAGTGGCGCTGCAGTGAGACCACGATTACCGGCCGGCTCCCAGTGCTTTCTAAGCACATCTCACATCTCGCCGGCTTACCTGTGAGCGCAGCGGCCTCGCAAATCAAAAGATCTGTTTACATCGAGCCATTTGCCTCTAATTTGGACCATTCAGATAGACATGCCCTGGTCGGCGATTTAACACGGCGAGGTGCAGTGTAAGCTGTACACTGCAGTACAAACATTAAAAACTAGAGTAAAAAAATAAATTCTAAAACACATAAGCTCAGGCTGAAGTAATTTAATTTAAAAGGATGCTGAAACACTTTTTATTAATTTCAAAAACTTATGTTGTATACATACAGGTCGTTAAACAAGAGGATTTGTTTCTCGTTTCATACTTAAGAAATAACATTTTAAATCACAATGTCAAACTTTCGATACAAGCTTTTCGTTTAAAGTTTAACTGCTTTAATTAGTTTTACTTCAAATTGATTTACAAATGCTTAGTTTCATTTAATATTTATTTACGAGACTTAATTGAAGTGAAATTGTCATATAAGATACTACATGCAACATTTGGAAAAAAAAAAAAAAAGGAAGAATTTATCTGGTGTCACAAAGATCTAATTAAAACTGGGAATTTATAAAGATGGACTTTTGGCAAATCAGCGTGTTTACTATATCAGCGCTGCGTCAGCACCATTTACAGGTATTCCTCGTGTTGTCTGCATTCTGTTGCACTTGAGATAAATGTTTACTGTTTAAATTCTATATTGTGATATTCAATATAAGACAAAGTTCTTTATTGATTGATTATCGATTCAAAGTTCTCAGTTTCAACATGAACCCTTGAACCCAAGAAACAAAACAGTGCAGTTGAGATTCACACACCATGAAGCACAAATGTGTGTGTGTGTGTGTGTGTGTGTGTGTGTACTTCGCAAAAATAATTATATAAAATAATTTAATTTGAATCAAATCCGAATCACTTAAGTTAATTTCAGAATCATAGTCTGTCTGTTATTTATATTAAAGCTCAAATTATTTTGAAGCCTTTTTTTGACAAAAAAATTGGTTTGTTCATAAACCCCTGCTATACCAATATAGCACAATCTAATAGTTACAAATAGCAAAATATTAATGACAAATACAGTCGTCCCTCGCCACTTCGCGCTTCGAAGTTGATCGAGACAGTGAAAATAATACATCGCTACGTAACGTGTAGTATCTCTTATTTTGTCTAATATATTGGGTAATACTAGTGTAATTGTCATGACCTGCCTGTAAGATCCTCCTGTGTGCCACGCCCCCTTATCAACCACGTGTGCAACCCCGATTGTCACCAGCTGTTTTCTGTCAGTTTGGTTCGTCCGGTGTATTTAAATCCACGTCAGAGTCTGTAACCCCAGGTCTGTCATTGAAGTTTTGATGTTACATGTTCCTGTGTCCTGCATTTGGAGTGATTCCAGATAAACCCTTCAATCCTGATTCCTCGTCTCCACGCTCCTGCTTCCGTGTCCAGCAATCATAACAGTAATGGTGAATAAAGAGTGTTATTTCATTATTTCTAGACGGTTCTAATAATGTTAAAAACTGTATTTAGAAGGTCGTAAACAGGTTTTCTATGCTCTAACTATGAAAATATTCCATTTATAAATAAAGAATCCCACTTCGCATAAATTTACTTATCGCGGTAGAGTCTGGAACTGATTAACCGCGATAAACGAGGGCCGACTATTAAAAATGACAAAATATTAAAAATCTGAGATTAAACCTCCCAGGATAACACTTCAGGATTATGGAATGTAATGCTGTTCGACTTAAATCTTGCAGTAGGTATAGTGTGGGACCCACAAAGGCCATAGGGTGGTCATGCGACTTGGCAGGTCAGGATTCCGTCAAGCTCAGCATCTAGAAGGTCGTGGGCTCCAGTCCTGTGACCAGTGGTGTAATTGTAGCACTGTCAAGCCCCTGAGCAAGGTCTTTAACCCGAATTGCTCCAGGAGTGTTGCATGCTGACTGAAAAACTTGCTTTCACCTATGCATCTGTGATAGGATATGCAAAACACCAGAGGACTGCAATATACTTCCGTTCTTGTATGTGCTGGAATGGAAAATAAAGTATTTTATCATAACCCTATTTTGTAGACTCAATATAATTGCTTTGCCAATAGTGTTTTCTTTTTCTGGAACGTTCACATCAATAGTGCGTTTCTCAGCCAAACCCCCGGTGTCAGTTATTCCCTCTTTGCGGAGCGGATCTGCTGCTGTGCAGTATCACCGTGACAATTTTTTTTTCTGGAACGTTCCAAAGCCACATATTTTGGGTGCGGATTCCGGAACAGCACTAATTCGGGGAAGTCCAGCAATAGGCTAAGCCAAAGGGACACAGCGAGAGGGCCTGTCTGTCCACCCGAATTACCTGCCTGTCGAACCATAAGACCCGACAGAGAGTACCCATCTGTCAGCCCCGAGTGACTCTCTTGTCTGCCCAGGATGCTAGTCCGCTATCCCAGCATCCCCGTCGGCGTAGCTACACTAGGGCCAGCTGCACCCCGAGAGCCTGCGGAGGCCCGCGGTTAAAAGCAGCTGTCTGAGAGGTAGAGAACATTCACACGGATAACAGGTCCCGAAGGAAACAGGGCCTACCCCAGCCCTGCTGATGCTGCACAGCGGTGGGCGGCCAGGGAGGGGGTAGGGGGGGACTTTCTAAATCAATATCCATCCTACCCCCACTGCCCATATGCTTCAGTTTAAGAGCACAGCCCCGGCAGCAAAAAGGCTGGCTGACTCGTCGACTCACTGACAGGCAGACAGCGGGGTCCCTGGGCTCGTCCCTGCCTGGATCTATACTGAGCACCGGCAGATCTGCCTCAGCCACTCCCTATTAGCCATGCAGCTTAAGAGCCTATAAAAGATTGGCTGTGCAAGACGCCTTTTTTTTTGGCGTGTCCTTAAATGCCCTCCTGTCCCACTTGCTCCATCTAATCTCTCTCGCTCCCTCTCTCCCTCCCCCTCTCTCGCTCCCTCTTTCCGCCCCTTGTATTCTCTCACCCTGGGAAGATCCTCTCGCCTTTCTCCCGCTTCCTGTCCCATCTTGCGACACTGTTTTCTTTCCCTCTCTCCCTTCCCTCTTGTCCTCCTCTTCCTATCTGGCAGCTGTCCTAGAAGAGGCCCCTGACCCCCCCTGGGCTTCGCCACCCTTATTCCTCTGCTTATTTGCCCTGCTCTCCTCTCTTCTCTGCACTCGCTGCCATTTTCTCTCCCTCTCTTTCTTTTTTTTTTATCTCTATCTCGCTGCCCTTCCTGAATCTTTTATCTTCCTCTCGTTCTAAATCCTCGCGACTATCAATCCCGCCCCCCCTTTTTTTCCCCAGCGTGCCCCTGTCGGTTCCCTGTTCCCAACTGTCTTTCAGCCTGATGGAGCGAGGGTGGGGTTATCTGCACCGGTTGCCATGGCACCAGACAGCCCTCGCTCTGTGTAGGCACGGAGCATCCTCTCTGCTCCGCTTCCCTAGAGCTCCAAGCAGACAGACCAATAAGTGTGTGCGTGTGTGACAGATTGATTGCACGTGTACCTGAGTGTGTCTGCGTGTGTATGTGACAGGGAGAGCAAATCGGCGTGGTGGAGCCGTCGCCACGGCTGGGCGGCCTGACGTACGCCTACCTTCGCCAGGAGGTGCTGCAGCACAGAAACACCAGCCCCTTGATCTGCAAATGTGCTCAGACAGGCCCCTTGTGGGGCCAGCCGGCAAGCCTTGCTGCTGCTAGGAGACAGTTACAGATATCTTCATCCGTTGGCAATGGTAATGGCTTTTTCAAAAAGCTAGCTTGATATGCCCATAGCATTACCATTACACTGGGACCTTCAACTCTGCACCAGGGTTTGGGGCCGTTCCGGAATGCGTTCATCAATTCCTATCAAAACCAAGAAATAGAACTGGAGTTGGAATTTAAATCTCCCTGAAATTTGAATTCATAATTCTTTTATTCGATCCCAACAGTTCCATTTTCTGATTTGGATTGGAATTGATGAATGCATTCTGGAATGGCCCCAGCCCTTCTCTGCTTGCAATAAAAGTCACGGTTGGGTTACTGATAAGGAGTCACTAAACCCAACCCATACATTCATAGATGTGACGCCCTCCGGTCCGATGACGATGCCTATGGATGTGACACAAACGTGTGGCACTCTCAGTGAGACTGGGCCACCCCTGCGCTCTGAGAGACGGGAACCAGACACCGCACGAGCACGTGCCAGACCTCCTTTCGTCTCTCTCCAGGCTCCGGGTGCGAGACGCAGCCCCCACACCCCCCCCCCCCCCCAGTGCACCATGGACTCCTGGTCCCCCTGAATAATTTAGCTGCCTATATGTTTGGCCATCTGCTCCGTTTGCCGTTCAGCTGAGCCCACGCTGCTTCCGATGTCAGGTGACCCATTCCTCGCCTCTGTAATGGCTTCAGATGTACGTATTTTTTATTATTTTTTTTTTTTTTAAAAAAAAAAAAGGTGAGCTCCTCTCTAAGGCAGGCGAGTGCACAGCTGGATGCCACAGAGTCCAATTTCCATGGCCCGGCGGGACGATTATCAGTTTATACGCCGGTGACTGTCGGCACTGAGGGCTGCCTTCTTGGACTATTGACGTTCAGTACCTCACTTTGTTTAAAAAAGAAAAAGAAAAAAAAAAAAACACACACCCGTCGTCGTGAAAAAGGGCAGCGGCTATTCATGTTAGATGCAGTATCGAGTTTATGCTACAGATGCTGGTCCCATGGGCGACTTTTGGCACCAACACCACGATAAAACGACAAGCCGCTGGTGAATGATCGCGAGGATATTTTGATACGCCAAAGTGGTAACTAGTTATTGTGGTAAAACGGGAGCGGAGGCTATATTTAGATATGCTTCACATAACCATGGGGACATGTTTTTAGAGGGAAAAAAGCGATTACTTCAGGCTTTAATGGATGCGTTTCATTTAGGTAATTTAGAATGTTCTACAACACTCATTATTTAACTTCCCAAGATAACTATGTCACTGACACACTAAAGCTACAGTGCAGCTGCAGAGTTAACTGAGGTATTATTGTTCAGTCATTTCCATTTCTCAACATCTGTCGTGACATTAATTACAAAGTATACGTTCGCCTTTATTTGTGTACAATACTAAAGGTTTCGTGTAATATGACTGCTGGCAAGCTACCAATGAAGAAGCAGAGCACCCCTAAAACAACAAGATTCCTTAACACTGAGTCGCGTTCGTTGTTTGAAAACTTTTCCTTCTGAAAATGTCAAATGCCAAACAATAAATATATTCCCTTGATGACAAGGTTGATCTCCGGCAGTTATTTCCATTCACGTTTTATATAGTCTGTTTAATAATAAAAAGTTTAATAACGGAAAATATGCATGTGAAAAGGGGATGCAATCCAGTGTCCTGCTGCACATCAGCACATCATACTTCATGACATAATGTCACACGCACACACATACCCTGATCAATACCTCCACAAAGGTTCCAGTAGAGGGTGCTGTAACTCCTCGATACAATATCTGCCTGTTCCTCTTCACTCAGCCAAAAAGGCATTCAGCATGGCTTCCCTAACTTCTTTCATAAGTTTATATTGCTATACACTGCATTCTAGGATCTCTAGGTTGGCCCATTAAAACAAAAAGTAAAATGTATGAGTGTGCTACGTGATACTCGTCTGCTCTTTGGATTATCACATAACTAAAGTAACTTCCTTTAGTGTAACTGTTTATCAAGGTTCAGCAGATGTAAATGTGCCAAGTTATTGGAATAATAAAACAACTTCTTCACTGCTAAATTGCTAGGTAACGTGTCTACAAAAAAATGGTAACACTTGACTTGATGAGGCACAAATACTTAGTAAAGAATCAGTCACCACTGAAGGACAAATTACGAACAAGTCATGAACAATATAGATGCTACTTGAGACAAAAATTGCGTCACGATTCATTAATGATGAACAAACATGAGGTCAGTATTTAACCTGCATTTAGCTTTGACTTGTTCCTTCAGTAGTTCACAAAGGTTAAGAGAATTAACAGAGATAGTATCATATATAGTTACTGCTTGAGATAAAACATACAACATGATTCATTCATTAATTAAGATGAGATCAGTATGTAACTAAGACTTAGTTTGTGGTTAATTAATACATAAATAATAGCATAATGCTATATTATTTGAGCTCCGTCAAGTAAAGTGTTACCAAAAAACTAAATATTTAGGTAATAATTGTATTTTTTGCTGAACATATTGGGAAATTATAGCGTATTAAAGAAGAACATACATTAAAATCTAAGGGATGTTGCCAACTCTCTGTACCCATCAAGCACGTTACTCGGGGTTCTGGGTGATGCAGGGCCCACTGTCCCTGCTGCAGCTGAGGCCCGAAAGGTGCTGACTTTAAGCAGAGTGACACACGTCGTCTCCTTTGATCTGACTTTGGCCTGCTGGATCGCCCACACTGCTGGCAGCCCAGAGATAAACTGAAATGGGGGCTGTTCCAGGTTTCCCAATGCTTAACCTGGCTCAAAATACATATACTACATAGTATACTACATAGTAGCATGCATAGCATAGCACAGCACTGTATAGTATAGCAAATAGTACATACTTTGGCCTGTTCGATTGTCCACACTATTGGCAGCCCTAAGATAAGCTTAAAGGGGACTACTCTAGATTTCCCAATGCTTAAACTGGCTCAAAATACATATACTATACAGTATACTACATAGTATACATACATAGCATAGCATAGCATTTTATGGTATATACTGTAGTAAATAGTATATAGCATATCATCGCCATCTAAACAAAAACACTTTTTTCTTAAAATTCTGCTCTAGAAAATAAAACAACACGATTAGACATCCCCAGCACCACAAAAAAGCACAATCTTTACACAGCCATCAGTGAGTAGTTCAATGTTTTAAAATGACTTCATCGTCAGATGGAGACAAATGTCAGTGTCAACTAGACACAAACTAATCTTGCTTTAAATCCCCGCTTAAAAACTGTTAGTTGGGTATCGATACTGACTTGTTAAAAAGTCATGACAAAAAAGTAACAATGGTCACAAAATGCACATGCACAGTTTTCTTCAGACAGCAACGATATAATGTGCAGTTTATTGTTATAAACACCCAAAGACGGGAAGGCAGAAAGGCGGCGGAGGAAGGGAAATAAAACTAAATATTTTACGCAAAAATCAGGATTACGTTAAAATGCAGTGCTTGCTTGCTGCTGTTTGTTTTCTCTAATACTTGTTTATTCCTAATGTGCGGCATTTAGTGCGACAGGCTTCTGGGCCCAAACACAGGGTAGAGCGAGGACTTGAAGCTTCTTCCCCTAAATGTGCCCCCCGCTCCCCCCCCCCCCGGCCCCAGCGGTGCTACAGGAGGGGCGCAGCAGGTTCAGGCTGAACTGAGTGAACCGGGGCCCACACAGCACTCCCTCCCCATGAGGTCACAGAGTCTTAAATTCCTCCAGAGCTGTATGTTTACACTTGGAACAGGACGGCGGGGGCCTCTCTCTCCGCTCCAGCCACCGCCTGCTGCTTCATGGACTCGTCACTGTCAGTACAAACCGATTCCTATACACTCGGGTCTCATCGTCACAGTGACTTGGACACACTGGCAACAACTAATTAAAAGCGTCACTGATATTTGCATTAACTTCAATATACATCCAGCTTCACATAGATATACTTTTGCTGGATAAACAAATCAGTTTATAATTCAATACATGCGTCTGATGCAAATATACGTTCCTTTTATATAGTAGATGCTTTTATTCTTTCTTTTTTTTAATAAGTTGGGACAGACAGTCCGTGGAGCGATCGGGGGCTAAGGGTCTTGCTCAAGGGCCCCGCAGTGACATCACTCTGCTGACTCTGAGATTTGAGCCAATGATGTTCCGATTACAGCCTCACACCACCCCACAGAAAACAGCAGATCACAGGGGAGTAGAATCTTGGTCTCTAACTATACTAATGGTGAATGTTTATGACAGCATTTGTAGCATAAACAGCATTTATAACATATGTTAATTTTAATAGTAAAATGTTTTTATTTCTTAAGTAAAAAAAAAAAAAATCCTGCAGAAGAGGACTGCGATGAGGTCACCCCCCATCCCAGGCAGCATGGGGCACAGGGATAGGGTCTCCTGTATGGAATGCCAGCCCACTGCACACACAATAGGTCAACTTTATAAACTGCATGTTGCCAAACCGTATGTCCCAGGAGTCCGGGTGGAAACCAGAAAAATATGGAAAGGACATGCAAACTGTACAGGGCGGGGGCACTATCCAGCCCCCACCCCTGGGGGTAAGAGGCAGAGGCGCTACCCAACAGAGAAAAAAAATCAATACTGAAGTTTCAGAAATATGTATTTGGGTGTGTAAGCGTACAGTGATTTTGTTTCACACGAACAGCACATTACGAATGGCTCATATCGAGCTCCTGTAGTTAGGATTCATGCCTGAATGAGCAGTATTACCATGGCACCCATATCGGGTATCTGAGCGACAAAGTCCTGTCAAACAAAACACGGAACATTCCAGAAATCTGGGTGAATGAGACCAATACCGATGGCCCTGTGCCCGTCACTGTCCTTCCCAGAATTCACCCCCACGCCCTCGCCCGCCCCGCGAAGAGCGACACAAAACCGGACACAGTGACGACTCAGTCGTGCTCACAGCTCCCGCCGCTGACAAGGGCAACTGACTCACATGTCCTCCGTTTGCACCTACCGATGAAACGATGCTTTATCTGCCATTTGCACGAGTACGAGTACGGGGACACCGGAAAGCTTCTTTTCACGTATCCCATCATGCTCTCCTGTGAGACACACACACACAGCTGAGAGCAAAGCTTGAGGTCCAAGCCCAGGATCAACCATTGATTTAGCACTGCAGACCCAGAACCCCAGTAACAAACCATTACAGTACCACCCCCTCATACTGGTTACACTTCATTATTCTTCTTTTTTTATCTTGCTTTCACTTCGTATTGTTTACATAAGTACATAATTGTAAAATGGAGCAAGTATTACTAACATTATGGTAATAATATTGCTAATAAATAAATACATAACTGTAAAATTGAGCAGGTATTACTAACATTATGGTAATAGTACTGTTAATAAATACATAACTGTAAAATTGAGCAGGTATTACTAACATTATGGTAATAGTGCTGTTAATAAATAAATACATATAAAAACATGCACCCATGTTTACTATTAAATTTCTAGCAGACAATTTTATCCGAAGTGACATACATTTTTGAGTTAGCAGAATCATCCTGACCCACAGGGACGCCCCCTGCCCCCTGCATGACTTCATTAATTGTTTGGTAATGAAGTAACTGGTGTTTCTTTCTTATTATGTAAGGGATATTTTGGGGTGTTCTCCTTGAATGGACCTGGAATGAATTATATTCTTTTCACGTAAAAAAACATGGATATACAGTGCCAAAAATTCTGGACACACCTTCTGAAAACATTTGTTTTTCAACAAGATACCGACCCTAAGTACCCCTCCAGGTTATGTAAGTGCTGTATTATCTTATAAACTAGGATAGAGATGGAGTGCTGTGACCTGGCCCCCACACCTAAATCCTGCAGAGCTGGTTCTGGGTGAGCTGGATCAAAGAGTAAGAGCAAGGTAGCCAACTTGTGCCCGGAACTTGGGCAAACTCCTTCAGGCCTGTAGGAGAAGCTTTCCAGGTGGCTACATCTGGAAGCTGGTTGAAAGAATCCCAAGAGTCCGCAATGCTGCAGGAGTCTAATTTTTGAGATGTCGAACGCTTCTCTTCGTCCTAGCCATATTTCATATGTATTATTTCATTGCCTCAAAGTCTTTTACTATACAGTGAATTGCACAACTAAGTTAGAGACAAATGCATTCTAAGCAGGCGTGAGAGAGAGAGATGGAAATTGGATGAGTGTGAATATTTTTGAAGAAGGCCTGTAAGAAGTGCACTTTCACCTTCGCTTGATCATTCTGATATAATGCCATATTAGAGAAACCAAATAAAAAGGTCCTTATCATAGCAAAGTTTATGCCAGATATTAGAAAATATTATAGCTTATCCATCGGTTCTGTTCACTTTAAAAAGAA